>PVIJ01009253.1:0-46999 GCA_004024925.1 Scalopus aquaticus
CCCCCCCCCGCCCCGAGTGTCTCTCTCCCACCCGGCCTCCCTATAGTCCTGTTATAAGTGAAACCATTCGATATTTTTCTTTTTCTTTCTGGCTTATTTCACTGAGTATGATCCCCTCTAATTCCATCCATGTCGCTGCAAATTGCATGTGTTTATCTTCTTTCCGTGATGAATAGTATTCCATTGTGTATATGTACCACATCTTCTTGATCCAATCATCTATTTTTGGACATCTGGGTTGCTTCCATACCTTTGCTATTGTGAATAGTGCCGCAATGAACATACGGGTGCATGTATCCTTTCGGATTAGTGTTTTTGTGTCCTTTGGGTAAATTCCCAAAAGTGGTATTGCTGGGTCGTATAAGGGAATATATAAACACAAAAAGAGAAGCTTCAGAGCCTGGTACTACAACCAAAAATATTGATCAGAGAATGAGTGAACACAGAAATGCAATGAGTAAAAAGAAAAACAATCTAAGAAAGATTTGGTTTGCAGCGACATGGATGGAATTAGAGGGAATCATACTCAGCGAAATAAGCCAGAAAGAAAAAGAAAAATATCGAATGGTTTCACTTATAACAGGACTATAGGGAGGCCGGGTGGGAGAGAGACACTCAGCGGTGGGGGGAGTGGGGGGGTGGAAGGGGAGGATAAAGGCACAAAATGGAAGAGAGGAGAATACAGGGGACCATGGAGATGGATCACGGGTGAATTGGTGGTGGGCTGCCCAAGGGGAATACAAAATGTAAAAGACATAAATAACAATAAAAAAAAATCAAAGACACACACACACACACACACACACACACACACACAAAAAAAAAAAAAGATTTGGGAGGAAAGTGTCAAGGACGCCATGATAAGCAGTATCTAAGATGAGGGATGGGGAGAACATAATCAAAAGTTAATAATGAAGTCAAAGGAGAAATGGTGAAATCTTCAGTAAGGCTATTTATTCTCTGCACTTGAAATTATCTTATGACGTGTCATTTAGGAAATTGGCAGAACACATATTTAAAACTCTAAACAGGGCCTCCCTGGTGGTGCAAGGGGTTAAGTCGCAGCTCTGTGAAGCTATTGGCAGCCACTACAGCACTGAGTTTGATCCCCGGCCAGGGAGCTGACCCACATGGCGCAGCAGACCTCACCTGTCTTACCCACTGCTCCCCTCAGCAGCATATTTCAGTCAATCCGCCTGTTCTGCTCCCCATTCTGTCTTTGGTGAATCCTCTCACCCCACGTACCTCTGGCCTATACCCCATTTCTTTTTTTTTTTAAACTTTTTATTTTATTTTTTTTTTAAAGATTTATCTATTTATACATACAAGCTGGGGTACAGGCCAGAGGCGTGGGGCAGCGAGAGGGTTCACCAGAGACAGAGTGGGGAGTAGAACAGGCAGATCAGAAATACACTGCTGAGGGGAGCAGCGGGCGAGGCAGGAGAGGTCTGCCGCACCATGTGGGATTCTCCCTGGCCAGGCGTCGAACTCGCATGGCGCACTGCCGACAGCTCCACAGCGCAGCGCTCAACCGCTGCACCACCAGGGAGGCCCTATACCCCATTTCTTGTATACATAAATAAATAAAAATAAATCTTAAAAAAAAACCCTCTAAACAGAAGACAGAATAGGTTAACAATGTAAATAATTCTTTATAATGAAGAGTATTGAGAAAAAATGAGTTAGATAAAAAAGTAAATGATCCTATAGTTTCTGCAACTTAAGGACACAGTAAATCATTACAAAAGTGTTTTCTACTGTGAACTAATAGGAAATAACTGCATAATTGTCATCAAAGCAGTATTTTTAAAAGGTGAGACTTTTCTAAATTAGACAATTATTTACCACCTCATCCCCAGAGATCAGCTGACAAGTATTACAGTAAGCAATACTCAAGTAAAAGCAGTTCTCCTTTTCCTAAGTAATTTTTAAAGGTCTAGTGATATAAGCATTTTTTTGCTGCATTTATGACAGAGGCATAGGACTCATTAATGCTCTGCCGCAGAAAGACCTAGGTAATACCATAGCTACCATGGACATGCCTTTACTGTAATATAGTCTTACTTATCTCAAAAGGCATTTTTCTGCATTTGTGCACCCTTTAAAAACAAAAGAAGCACCAACTGTCCAAAAAGGAACACATAAGGAATTGTAAAAGTAACAAAGGCTATTCATCAAAGAAATTGTGTAAGAGACTGTGTTCTTTTTAAATATTCTCTCCTTATATTGTAGAAGAGGCTATTTTGTTTGTTGTGTGTTTTATTCCCCCCCCCTCCCATTTGAGAGTCAAAAGTTATCAGGAGAAAGGTACCTTAAAGACAAATCATGGTTACAGAGGCAAATTAAACAGAAAATTCCTATCTATTATAAAAACTACAAGTATAGACTAGGAGACGTACTAAAAAGTTAAGTGGTCATATGTAGACAATGTTATTATGTGTTTGCCCACAAAGATAAACACCTTAATCCTTACAAACTCATAAGTCTTTTTTGGTTGAAAATCATAGCACTTGCCCTAAAATTAAAAGTTCAATTCAATTAAAGTCCAATAAATGATAAATAATAGTTTTCTTGGGTGCTGCCCTTCTCTTTTTATTTGTGCCCAGTCTGTCTAAACAGAACCCAAAGCGCTAATACACCAATTTGTAAGGCAAAAAAGTGTACATTTGTTCTACATAAATTCATAACCCACTTAAATAACATTACATAATCAGACAATGGTACAAAATACTCATTAATGAAAATGCAATTGCTCTAACCACTGAGTTCAAATTCTACTTAGATTTAAGGTCTATTATGATAAAAGAAAGAAGGAGACTCTATAAAGATTCCAAGATACTTACTGTTAAGAGTTTATAAGGGGACTCCCTTGTGGCGCAGGGGTTAAAGTCTCAGTGCTATCAAGCTATTGCCAGCCACTGCGGCATGAGTTTGATACCCAGCTAGGGAGCTAGCCCACATGGCACAGCAGACCTTTCCTATCTCGTCCGCTGCTCACCTCAGTAGTGTATTTCAGTAGATCTGCCTGTTCGGCTACCTACTCTGTCTCTGAATCCTCTTATACCCTACAACTGTGGGTATATATCCCAGTTCCTCTATGTATAAAAAAATAAATCTTAAAAAAAATAAGTGTTTATAAGAGTGCTACTCTCTCAAAAGAAAATTTTAAGTGATAAAGCAAGAGTTCTGTTACCTGAGTACCTGTTTGTAAGTGAATTTCCTTACAGATACAATCAATTTAATCTGGTAAAAAGGGTACAGATAACTGAAAAACTACGCCTGCACAGAATCTAGGCTGTTTTTTTTAAATTAATTTATTTATTTTAAAGATTTATTTATTTATGCATACAAGAACTGGGGTGCAGGCCAGAGGTGTGGGGTGGTGAGAAGATTCACCAGACAGAGTGGGAAGCAGAACAGGCAGAGTGACTGAGACACACTGCTGAGGGGAGCAACGGGCGAGAAAGGAGAGGTCTGCTGCACCATGTGGGTCAGCTCCCTGGCTGGGGATTGAACTTGTGCTGCAGTGGCTGCATATAGCTTCATAGTGCTGAGACTTAACCCTTTGCACCATGAGGGAGGCCCCAGAATCTACGCTGTCTTTATTAAATATCCTACACATATTTCATTAATAACTTTACAGCTTAAGAAAAGCATCATTTTCTAACATTAGCCATAAGTTTCAATAAAAGTTATAGTAAAGGACAAAGATAACAAAATGTACATATAGGCTTTTTTCCAAGTTTTCAACTCTGGGAAGATTTCAAGCTTTTTCTTACAATAGCTTTTAGCGTCTTTCAAAGGCTGTCCACTTAGAAAATCTTCACAATTTTCTAAAGCCACAATCTTATCTACTCCAGATTAGAACACAGAGGGGACCATTGTGTCTGGGATGACTGATATTCAGATGAAGTCTCCAGGGTGGTACAGGAGGTTTGCAAAAAAAACACAGCAAGTTCTTTTTCAGGCTAAGAAGATAGAGGAAGACCAACTCTGTCTAAACATAGTCACTTCTCACTCAATCCTAGTTCACCTGCTTACCTTCCATGATGTATTGGCAAGTGTTTGCGATGTATTCCATGACTTCCTTCAACAAAAGCATTGGGAGGCTTATGGTACACAGAGGCCAAGGAACCGATGTGGCAGATTAGCTCATCCAGCAGAGTTGGTTCAATAAGATCAGTCTCTTCAGAGATTAGTGGCTTCTCAGACAAGACTACTTCTTTGGCTGTGACAGGGTCCGTTGAGAGAAGGCGCCAATAAATATAGCCTCGGTCTCGAAGGTCAGGATTATCAGAATCCTAATGAAAAGCAAAGGCGAGAAGGCTTAAATGGAACTTTTCTCCATACTGAAACCCAAACTGTTGATTTATTATCAAGGCAATAAACACAGTAGTGATTTATGCAAAGTTGACTACAAAGAAGATTTTATATAGACTCAATATAGTTTTAAAACACTCTTAATTCTATAATCTCTAGTAATGTTTTAAGGAGTTGAAATATAAATTGGAATGGGTTAGTCCTAACACTCAAATTCAAAAGGAAATTGGGTAAAGGAAAAAAGTTTAATCTGGTAAAAGTTATATGTTTAAGTGTTTGGTGATTCAAAATTTGGTTTTGGATCTACTGTACCGCTAGCCAACTGGCCTTCAGTATCTCAAAAAAATTGAGAACTTCCAAGACAATCCCTACTAGGCAAGTTCTAAAACAGTAATTTTTAAGCTATAATATGCATCAACATTTTTAACACACCAGTAACAACACAAAAAGTGCAGACTCCAGAAAAATCTGGCCCAAAGCAAAATATTCTGATTCATTGTGTCAGAAGCAGGGCTTAAGAATTTTTATTTTTAACAAGCAGCACAGGTGATTTTGATGACAGTGGTCTGAAGTTTATAAACAAACCTTTGTACCACCATTTCATTTAAAATTAAAAGCACAAAGATTTCATTACGTAGTCATTTAATTCTCAGCACAGGTAAAGAAAAATTAGCTCTACTGTAAAGACAGGAGAACAGCAGTATGAAAAGGAAATTTGCTCAGTCATGTCTTATTAAACCAGTGAATATGGCAGACACAGAACACCATATCAAATTAATACAATTCCGTAGACTGCACTGCCCTCGATTTTAATTGGTACTTACTAGGCATAATATTAGGTTCTTTTTTGTTTTAAAAGATTTATTTTTATTTATTTATTCATAGAAGAACTGGGCTGTAGGCCAGTGGTGCAGGGGATGAGAGAATTCACCAGAGACAAAGTGGGAAACAGAACAGGCAGATATACTGAAACACACTGCTGAGGGGAGCAGTGGGCAAGACAGGAGAGGTCTGCTGCATCATGTGGGTTAGCTCCCTGGTCTGGCATCAAAATTCATACTGCAGTGGCTGGAGACAGCTTGATAATGCTGAGAATTTAACTGCTGCACCACCAGGGAGGTCCCATAATATTAGGTTATTTCTCAGCCTATGGAGCTGTCTGCAGCCACTGTGGCACGAGTTCAATCCCTGGACAGGGAGCTTCCCACATGGCGCAGCAGACCTCTCCTGTCTTGCCCGCTGCAACCCTCAGCAGTGTATGTCAGCCAATCTGCCTGTTCTGCTCCCCGCTCTGTCTCTGGTGAGTCCTCTCCACCCTCCACCTCTGGTCTGCACCCCATCTTTTGTATGCATAAATAAATAAATCTTAAAGAAAATAAAATTATTAAGAGAAAAGCAACCACTCTAGATGTCAGAACATCAGATCAATACATAAGATCTTTGTTGAGGTATCTACCATCTCTATTTGTTAACTTTCATTTGAAAGTTGAAATTAAAGTCACCCAGACTGTGAGAATCAGTCACTTTTACAGAAGTATGTCACTTATTAACACTAAGAATTTTGTTAAATTTTCACAAATTATCATGAAAGCTGGCATAAGTTAATTCATTTTAAAGTTATAAAACCATTTACAAATTCAGTGAAATGATTTCAAGATGATCTAAAGGCTGCAATTCTTCCAATTAAAACCTCCCCAAATGAATCTTCTTGGAAGTGTTTCAAAATTTCCTACAATTTAAAACAAAACAAACTCCTCATTTTTTTCCAGTTTTCTTACCTGTGTTGCCAAACTCAAGACCTGTTGTACCAGTTCCTGTGTTTCTGATGGTTTCTTGAGAAACAGTTTTACTATGGCAGTAAGCAGAGTGAGCTGTACCTAAATAGACACAATTTAGCAGACAAGGTGAAAAGCATTCAGATATTTCAATGCCGTCATCTCCAAAATGACATTTCTCCAACTATGAATTACCACGTGGTCTTTCTGACTTTAAGAGACTAAGGCTTAAAACTAGACCAATATCAATAATAGCATTCAAAGGTATTGACCAACTGAAAACTCCTATTCTCAAACTGCCTCTTTGGTATCAAAAATAGTACTTGTTTCCAGGCCAGACAATCACCTATATTTTCCTGAAGTACATGCTAACATACTGATGGCAATTAGCTGATTCCTAACCAAGTCCTTTATTATTTACTTCCAACAAGAGCTCTAACTTCAGGAAAATTAGGGAATCATCTTTTAGCTCGTAGGGAAAAAGCTAAAACAGTAACTAAGCCAGATCATAAACAATTAAGAGGACACAGAACAACAAAGCTATTGGCTTATATGTGTTCTTTGTTGCCTGTATGTATTGCATTACATACATGAACTTTAATTTGCAGTGAGTACATATGTCAGGGGAAAAGGGCTTAATAAACTATCTGTTTCTCTGGGCCCATGCCTCTAAGGTCAGGTCTCTCATTTTTGGTAAAGAGAGATAAAGATGTACAGAACTCTAACCATCCAGAGAGAATCTTTACTAATTGCACATGCCAGCCCATACTCCAGTCCCACTTGAAAATCCTTACTGTAATGAGCCACAGCCATCACTAACAGCAATATGAAATCATCCTTGGATAACAAAAATTAAATTGATAACAACTACTTTAAGCCAGTAGTTATCAGTGTAGTTCTACAGGAATAGCAGGAGGGGCGCATCAGCAGTAGCAGCATCCTGAACGGTGTAAGAAATGCAGATGTTATGGCCCATCTCATATCTGCTCAGTCAAAAACTAGGGGTGGGGTCCAGCAACCTTTAACAAGTTCTTCAGATGTTTCTAAGGCTCAAAGCATGAGAACTACTGGTCTAAATTATACAGGTTTGTTCTACCAGAAATCAACTTAACTGACAGGTCATTCCTTCTGAGAGAAAAAAGAACATACTGTATCTATAGCTATATATATAAGTTCACACATACAAACACACAGAAGAAACTATCTACCCTCTATGTTCCCTGAAATCTTCCCCAAAAGATCATCTAGGACACAGGATATACTGAGAACTTACTTGGGTGCTTTCATCATGAAAACCCTCCAGGAAGCTCTCTAGTAACTCATCTGCATTATCAATTCTTTCAGCATATTCTCCCACAATCCAAATCATAGCGGCTCGAGCATCTGGCTCATCCAGCGAATCTAAGTTCTCACATAGGGTGGCAATGATACTTTCATACCTGATAAAACAAAATGGACTCTAGTTACTGGGGGTAAAACTAAGAACTATATTTAATAATGAAGTCTAAAGGCAAAAACCACAGACAAGGCACCCTAATCCAAACCATCAAACTATAAAGATTTTGAGTCAAGAGTATACAGAGTCCTTAGGGCCTCCTGGGTGGCACAGGGATTTTATAAGTCTTTTCCACTGGAAGTTTTCTCTGGGATTTTTTTACCTCAGTTTATGAAATAAGAACCTAATATTATGGGGACCTCCCTGGTGGCGCAGGGGTTAAAGTCTCAGCGCTGTTAATCTATCGCTAGCCACTGCAGCATGAGTTCGATCCTTGGCCAGGCAGCTCCCCACATGGTGCAGCAGAACTCTACTCTTGCCCACTGCTCCCCTCAGCAGTGTATTTCAGTAGATCCTCCTGTTCTGCTCCCCACTCTGTCTCTGGTGAATCCTCTCCCTGCACCTCTGGCCTATACCCCAGTTCTTATATGCATAAATAAATAAAATAAATCTTTAAAAAAAAAGAGTATGTAGAGGTTTTAAATCAGGAGATTATAAATGTCTTAAACTTCCCTTCAATTATGTTTTAATAACTAGAACTTAAATCATCATAAAACTGATCAGATATTCTTTTCACAAGGTAAAATTAAACCTGTGGTGTAAGATAATACCACTACCTTATTTTATAACAATCTTGTCTTTCTAGATCAGAGAATTTTCCTATCTACTATTCCATTTTGCCTTAGTGATAGAGGAACAGAAATCATACTTTTTTTTTTTTTTAAGGAAAATGGAGTTAAGACAACAACATCTATAAACAGTCTGTAAACAGTCACTTTGTCCCTTAATCTATAATCTTTGCTTTCTATAAAGCTCTTGATATCTATGCCCCAAGGTAGCCACACTCCTGACTAGTTCCTCCAAAGAAACAACTCAAATATTCATTTTTATATTTAGAGGTCTATATAGCACCCTAATTTTTACTATGTGTAATGGATCTCCTTGGCTGGTACAGCTTTAAATGACATTCAGAATTTATATATAAATTAATAACTAAATAGCATGCTTGTCTGCCCTACTTCCACTGATTAAACCAGATTCTTGATAGCTCTTTCCTAAAATTAAACTGACATAACCCCTTATTAATATAAACCAGAATGGGACACATTTCTCTGACTAATCACATTAAGATAAACATTTCCTCCCTTAAGAAACCCGAGTCTCATCTTTTCTCAGAGAGTGGTAAATAGCCCTTTTCCCCAAAACACCGTTTTTAAAACATAAAATAAATATATACATGTAAAATGCTTAATATATCTTGCTAAAATAGTTCTTCTAATTTTGAAACCACCCCCTAAGCTACATTACTGCAAATCTCTTCATTTAATATTACTTTTAAAAACGAATCAGAAGTTTCAACACAAGACATTTCTATGATTATAAAGCAAAATGAGATTTAGGGTGCTTGTGAGGCCTGCTCTTACTGTATTCTTTCAGATTCCTTTAATTACTTGCTTTCAAAATCAAACCTGAAAAAAGTATTTTTGCTTCACAAACTAAGATACCTCAATGTGAAAAATCTACAGAGTAAAAAAATGTGTATTTCGCTTATCTTCATGGGAGTAGCTATAATACTCAAAAAAGGACAGAGACTGGCAATTTATTGTTAAATGTTCTACAATTTTCTAAAAAGTATGGGTAACATACAAAGTGAACAGTGTGTAACTGTCACCTTCCTAGCCTTTATGATACAGTGGCCATAAAACAGCATCCAAACTGAAACATTTCTGAGAGAGAAATTATGTCTGGTAACAGGTGTAAACCGAGTTTATGGCTGGAATATACGGGGATCCACAGCCTACGAATCTGGTTAAACTAACTTTAATATATGCCAATACTGTGCATACTCAGAGCTTCTATCCTTCTGAAAGTAAGAGAGTGAAAACTCAGGTTTTTATAAAGGGTCAGAAAAAAGACAAAACTTGCAATCTTTTAATAAATCTGAGGCATACAGCAGGGGACAAGGTGAAAGAAGGGTCAAAACAGGGGAGGGAAGAGCACAGGGACTGTAGTGATGGTGGTGGGAGAGCTATGGGGGCTACAACTGGTGGGAACAATCAAATACTGTCCAAAACTTAACAATGATAAGAAAATGATCATGGAAAAACAACTCAGGCTTTAATCCCTGTGCTAAACCAAGTTTTATGTTTATGATTTTTAGTAACGTATTCTATTATGACCAGTTACATTACAAAAAATAATTCTTACTGAGCCAATTTCAAAGTATCTTATTTAAACATTATATGAATGTTTTGAAGAACGGTAAATTATTTCCACATACTTGTTGGGGTATTTTCGGAAGATGTCCCTGATGACAACAATTGCCTCTTGGACCACATAGTTTACTTTGGTCTGGATGAGATCAAGCAATGTGCTTACACAGCGTTCTGCAGATTGCTGCAAAGAGGGATAAGTGAAAAATCAGATGATCTACTCATTAATATTAAAAAAATTTGAAACATACAGGTACATCAAGTAAACTAAAAGCAAAGATCAGACACTTAATTTGACCAAGTTATATGAAGCCTGGGCTACCTAATGCAGATCTACAGAAGATGTAGATATGCCTAAATTATACCCATAGATGAGTCAGTTCAAATGAAAAGAATCATCTTGGATTGCCAGGAGAATAGAAATGAGAAAAAAGATAAGCCAAAGTAGGAGGGAAAAATAATAGGACAATAAGCCAAGGAAAGAAAAGAAGCCTTTATCTGGAGTTCACGCATGAGTGGAACTGAGCTAGCAGAACCAGGATTGACTTCTTGCTAAAAGAAGGCTACTAAATGATTTACCAATGGTAATTACATGAAGCTGTGCTGACCTGAATAAAAAACAAGGAAGGTCTATTAGGAACTTGGCTTTCACAGACCCCTCAAACATACAGCATATGTTTCCTTTTGTTCCCAAGAAATATTGGTCAATACTGTACAAATTATTTTATTATCCTTGAAAAGTCATATGGTTCAACCCTCTTGACTAACAGAATTGCATATAGGCAAGGAGCAAAACAAATATGGAGTGAATAGATGCCATCACCAATTCCAAAACATTTCTGAATGAGAAAAAAATGGAGGACTGGTGACAGAGCAGGGCAAGGTAACCTGTAGTCCATAAGAGACAGCAGAAGGCTGCAAACAAACTAGAAACCAAACTGTCTTCTAAGACAACAGAGAGGATATTTAAGAGGACTTCTAAGGAAAAGTTAACTTCCTGCCCCAAAGCAGAAAGCTGTCTATGTGCACAGAAGTACTATCGACTTTTGTTTTCTCACTTTTAAATATAAATGAGCTTCTATCAATGATCTCAGTTAAACAAAAACATATGTAGATATAAAGCCATCACCATAAAGATACTCCAGAAAATTAAATTCAAACTGCAGAAACAAAAAATTGTAATGATCTGTACTTCATATCCCCAGAGAAGAGGCTATTGCAAACTCCCCCCCACCACCACCCCAGGAATACTATGAAAAAAGTACCAATAACAAGCAAAGGCAACAAAGACAAGATTGTATGGAATGAAGGCTGTCCAAATTCTAAGAGTGCAATCAGCCAGATTTAAGCAAGCAAGAGGACAGAGGACTGGAAAAGGGAAGGGTCTAAGGAACAAAAGAGGTTTACAGATGTGGTATTATGCTTAGAAGGATGGAAGAAGATGGACTGCAAAGGAGACACACAATGCAAGAGAAAAAGAATGGTCATTATAGAAGCTCTTGAAAAAACAAGTCCTTATGAAAAAGAAAATACAATTATTTGTATTGTTTTGGTCCTGCATATTTACAGACATAACATGGATAGCAAGTTTTACAAGTCTATAGCCAATAAAAACAAAAAAAGGCCTATTATCTCAGTATTGTAACAAAAACACCTCATGATATAACTATAGTGGAAAGCAAGAGAAGTGGGATGATGGGATCTACAAACTAGGCTGCTTATCTCACAGCAGAAAATAAACTGACTATGATTGGTAAATCAGTAAACAGCACAAGCAGATTAGTTAGAGATGTGGAAGTAATCAAAAGAAAACTAAAACCAGAAAAGGTTAAAAATTATTCTCTCTGGGAAGAGAGGAAGCAGGAACAGCTGCTTTTCATTAAAATATTTTAAGTATGTGCTTTATTATTTTGATACACTTCAAAGATGTATTTTAAAGAAAGGAAGGACTGCAGGTAACACTCAGCACCCTGTGATGGGATCTTAGCGATCACTGGACACTCACCTCCACTTTGATGGCACACCGTCCAATGGCCCGCACAGCTTTGCGAACAAAGTCAACATCCACCTCTGTGGCATATTCCTTCAGTTCTGCCAGAACCTGTTGAAAATGAAGGAAGTGGACAATCCTTAAGAATTCTCAAACAAGCCTCCCTGGTGGCACAGAGGTTAAGTGCTGCGCTGTGGAGCTGTCGCCAGCAGCGACGTTGAATTCGACACCCGGTCGGGGAGATTCCCACATGGCACAGCAGAGCTCTCCTGCCTTGCCCGCTGCTCCCTTCAGCAGTGTGTTTCCGTCGATCTGCCTGTTCTGCTCCCCACTCTGTCTCTGGTGAACCCTCTCACCACCCTACGCCTCTGGGCTGTACCCCCAGCATTGTACGCATAAATAAATAAATCTTTAAAAAAAAAAAAGAATTCTCAAACAGTGCCGACGGAAAAAAAAAAGAAGAAAAAGAATTCTGAAACAGCAATTTCATGATCTACTTTTTTTCTAAAAGCCAGACCTTGAGATCTAAGTTACTATAAACTTGAGTGCTTAAAAATCTGACCTGAGCAATGTTGGCTTGCGATGCCAAGCGAATCATGATGTCCAGCTTCTCTAATTTAACATAGATGGGATCATTGTACTTCACAAAGAAGACTTTGATTTCCTGTTTCAAGATTTCAGGCCTGTGGTACACAGAAGTACAAGATAAGGAAGGTGAGGGGTATACTGACATCCTTCTGAGCTTAGATTGAATCTAATCTGTGCCTCTCTTCTCTCCTTGCAAATCCACCAGAAAAACTCACAAACTTGCTCTATATTCCTTTAACCAATCCCATCTGGTGGACTATTTTTACCTTTTTAAAGGTTCAGGAAGTACATGGCCAAGAAGTGCTGAAATAACAATCGGGCTCTAAACTATGGCTTGAAGTGTATTAAGCATGCAATAGCTAGTTCACTATTCAAAGACTCTTCAGAAAATAAATTGAATCACAGCTCAACATTAAGCATTTATTACAGGAACACTCTAAAATTAACTTAGCCTCTTGAACTTGGGGCAAGTTGCTCTGTCATACAACATTTTCATTTCCACATATTAAAAAGAACTTAATACCAGCATTTTATTGATATTATAAAGTTTAATTAAAAATTACAGTTTAGGGGCCTCCCCGGTGGCGCAGCGGTTAAGCGCTGCGCTGTGGAGCTGTCGGCAGCGGCGACGCGAGTTCGACACCCGGCCAGGGAGAATCCCACATGGCACGGCAGACCTCTCCTGCCTCGCCCGCTGCTCCCCTCAGCAGTGTATTTCTGATCTGCCTGTTCTGCTCCCTGCTCTGTCTCTGGTGAACCCTCTCGCCGCCCCATGCCTCTGGCCTGTACCCCAGCTTGTATGTAAAATTAAAAAAAAAAAAAATCTTAAAAAAAAAAAATTACAGTTTAGGGCCTCCCTGGTAGCGAAAGGGGTTAAGTCTCAGCACTCTGAAGCTATCGGCAGCCACTGTAGGGAGTTCAATCCCTATCAGGGAGCTAACCTCTTCTGTCTCGCCCGCTGCTCCCCTCAGCAGTGTATTTCAGTAGATCCGCCTGTTCTGTTCCCCACTCTGTCTCTGGTGAATCTTCTCACCACTCCACACCTCTGGCCTACAACCCGTCTCTGGTATACATAAATAAATAAATCTTTTTTAAAAAATTACAGTTTAACCACCAATTCAAATTTCCCAACCTTTTCTGGACAATTAGGTTGATGTTCCTCAGGGCAACGTACTGCACCTCTGGCTCCCCAGACAGCAAAGTGACAAGTGGAGGGGCCAACTTCTTCAGCAGCATATTGTAGTAGTCAGAGTCCTTGGGTAACAACTCTAGAAATTTCATAAGAACTTTTACCGCTGAAAGCACCACTGCCGAGTTGGCATGAGATAGCCGGGGAGTTACCCGTTCACAGATGCTGAGGGCAGAAAAGGAAACTTAATATCTTGAATTATAATTTCTTTGCAGAAACCTAATCCTCAGCAAACTACAGGCAGAGCAGAGCGATCAGAAGACTTGGAAAACAGCAATAAGGAATGCTCATTCAAATTGGAAAGCAACTAACCAATACCCCCAAACACCATTTACCTTCCAGTTCTATAGTCTTTTCTGTCCCCCCATAATATCTAAGAGCTCCCTGCCTCACAGTCCCTTTTTCTTCAACCTACAGGAAGTCAAATTATGCATTCTGAATGCTGTTTCATAGTGAGAGGTATCAACCAACTCATTAATGATGGTTTCATTTTAAAATGTAGGTGAGGATGGGTTGACAGAGAAAACTACCCATGAACCCTTGTCTTCAGGATAAGGGAATCTCTGAAAGGGTTGTTTGCTTTTAACAACAGAACACCACTGCAATACTCTTCCAACCCTCACCCTTATAGTCGCTGCCATCTATACTTACATGCCTCATGAAATCTTGAATATTTAATTAACTGTTGAGAGTTCAACAGAAATTAACCCTTGGGGCAGTTGACTATATTCAGTTAAGGATACAAGATAAATAGGCTGTGTTTCTCTCCCTTCTTCCTGTATCTATTTAGCTGACCCCCTGACCTCCTCAAGTCTTTAGATAAATGCTACTTTCTCAGAGAAGCCTTCCCTGACTACCTTTTTATGACATACAACTTTGTGCCCCCAAATGCCTAGTATTTCTTATCTTTTCCCTACTTTACCCTTCTTATTAGCATTTATCTTCTGACATATTATTTATTGTACTATACATATTATACAAATATAAATACTTATGCCTCATTTCTCAGTAAAGAAATGAACCAGAAAAGAATCTCAGATACATTGCTATAGACACAAGACCTAGATCAGTATACATAGCGTGGGTTCAGTAAATCATTTGCAGAGTAAATGAAATAGTTCAAGATGTCAATGACCAACAGAAAATAAAATTCTAGGTTAAAGTACTTTCCAGAAAGTACTTGCACTTACTTTTAATTCAATTTTTAAGGAAATTTACTAAATTAACTATTTCCATCCAGTAATCTTTAATGTGAATGATACTGGAATGTATGCTTCTAATGATAGAAATTAACTATTGGGTGAGCTAAAGTCCAGAAGGAATAATTTTCCAGACAAGTGAAGAGCATTGATATTAGAATAACCTGAGCTTCAGTAAGGTAAGGAATGTTCTTATCTAACATAATTAAAATATGTCAACTTTATAAAGAGTCAACATTTCTTCAAAAGTACTTTGCCTAGTACAGAAGCTATATACACAAAGTGCTCAGTAAAAATTGGTGATAATTCCAACTCCTTAACTAAAATGTGACTGTATATGTATTAAATTATACAGTTAATTTCTGATAGTCACAGAAAATTTGCAATTTAACTTCATAAAGGGCTAAGCAGACCAATCTAGGTGTGCATCCCAAAATCCCAACTTCAGAGTGGCAAGATTTCTGTATCTAAAGGACGACATCATATACTTCGCTTATTCCAATAGACTGTCTCTAGCAGTGAATTACACGTATAATTGAGCTCAATAACTCATTGCCCCTATGGCTCTAATACAGTGTAGTCTGTACTACAGTGAAAGACACTCAAAAACCTTTACTAAATGGCTGTATGAGACAACAGTGAAGGAGATTTTAGCAGAGGCTAATTGTACTGTTCAAACAAGAAATGAAAAGCACACATCTCAGGAAGTTGCTTTTTGTATGGTTTAATTCATCACCTAAAATGGTCCTAAATCTAGTGAGAAAATATGTGGCAAGTGCCAATATATATCCCATAAGCCACTCATCTTCCTAAACATAATAGGCCTTATTCTAATACAGACATTAGAACTTAATAAACCAGAAAAGAACCTCAGATACTATCAGGAGAACAGACTCACCTCTGAGCCTCCCGATCATCTTTAGGATTGTAATTAGACAGGCAATCCAGGATGAAAATCTGGCCCCATTCAGTACACTCATTCAGGGCTGTCAGCAGTTTATTAATGTTCTGTGGGTTCAGATCAAGTAAATTGCTGTTTGGGTGAGATTCACTGATTTCAGATAGTGCTGCTACAGCATTAGCGACCACCTTGGAAAGAAGCAAATATAACCTTGATTTACTAAGGATAACACACTTGTAGACATACAATCAATCTTCTCTGGGTCACTTCACACATAGATCTCAATTTATAATCATTCCTGATACTCTGTCATCAGCTAGAAACAGATACACTGTTTAAACCACCAATTATGGTATATATGGCTTCCTAGTGATCAGGCAACCCAGAATTAAAACGATTCATACATTAGTAGAGAGTCACACATGATTGGCTTTTAAAACAGTAATTTTAGCAGTACTCAAAATATATGAATAGAATCAAGACATATGAACAACTATAAAGCAGTCAAGTTTAAATATGAAGCATGTATATTAGGCAACGAAGAGAAAAATCTAAGCCAAATGTGTATAGAGGTGTGCATATGTGAGGGATGATGGTGAAGTGGTACTGTCAACCACATCATGAGTTTTAGAGTAAAAGTATGAGCTTGAAATCCTAGTTAGGGGGCCTCCCTGGTGGCACAATGGGTCAAGCCTCAGCACCATGAAGCTATCCATAGCCACCGCAGTCAGGGAACTTCCCACATGGCGCAGCAGTCTCGCCTGCTGCTCCCCTCAGCAGTGTACATCGGTAGATTTGCCTGTTCTGCAACCCACTATCTCTGGTGAATCCTCTCACCGCCCCACACCTCTGGCCTACACCCCAGTTCTTGTTGCATAAATAAATAATTTTCATTTTTTAAAAAAAAGAAGGGGCCTCCCTGGTGGCGCAGCGGTTGAGTGCTGCGCTGTGGAGCTGTAGGCAGCGTGCGATGCGAGTTCTACGCCCAGGCGGGGAGAATCCCACATGGTGCGGCAGACCTCTCCTGCCTTGCCCACTGCTCCCCTCAGCAGTGTATTTCTGATCTGCCTGTTCTGCTCCCCACTCTGTCTCTGGTGGACCCTCTCGCCGCCCCCCACCTCTGGCCTATACCCCAGCTTGCATGTATAAACAAATAAATCTTTAAAAAAAAATAAAAAATAAAAAATGAAAAAAAAAAAGAAATCCTAGTTAGCTATTATATGATATTGGGACAGCACATAATCTGTGAAATTCAGTTTCATCATCTGAAAATTGGAGATAATTTAATCCAACTCATAGATTAGTTTAAGGATAAAATCAGATGTTATGTGTGTAAATGCTTTCTCCAAAGCCTTATGCAATTTCAGGTGATATTACCAAAATTCAAGACTGACATGTATAGTTTTTCACAAAAACCTCTCTTAACTTGGAACATATTATATAATCAATGGCACATCCAACTGGAAGTATTTTTCTGTACACAAAATAATGCATCTTATACTCAATGGCATCTTAGATTCAATGAAATGTTCTCTCAAATGTACCCTTTTTTCAGACAGCATTATAAATGAAAAATTGCTACCAAATATAAGAAAGTGCACCTGCATTCTCACTTACAGATCTCACTTACAGAACTGGAAATTCATACTAGTGATAACGAAAAAAGTGAATATCAAAATTACAGACTATTTCTAACATAACAAACTATAGCCAACAAATAAAGTAACTTAAAGACTGCAGAAACCCCCCTAAAGAAAACACACACACAAAACCCACGCTACAGTCTTATACAAGTGAATTTTTAAAAAAGATTTATTCATGCATACAAGCTGGAGTGTAGGCCAGAGGTGTGGGGTGTTGAGAGGATTCAGAGACCGAATGCAGAGAACAGGCAGATCTGCTGCACCATGTGGGTAGTTCCCTGCCAGGGATCGAACTCATGCTGCAGTGGCTCTGGATAGCTTAGCAGTGCTGCGACTTAACCTGCTGTGCCACAAGGGAGGCCCTACAAATGAATTTAAAACCATATTTTGGGGGCCTTCCTGGTGACACAAGGGTTGTTAAGTCTCAGCACTATGAAGCTATCAGAAGCTATGGCAGCCAGTTCGATCCCCCACCAGGGAACTAACCCACATGGCGCAGCAGACCTCTCCTATCTCGCCCGCTGCTCCCCTCAGCAATATATTTCAGTAGATCTGCCTGTTATGCTCCTCACTCTGTTTCTGGTGAATTCTCTCACGCCCCCACACTTGTGGCCTATTGGACTCTTGTATGCACAAATAAATAAATCTTAAAAAAAAATATTTGCAGTAAGGTTCCCAGTTGTTACTAAAAATCAGCTAGATAAGGCTGACTACATATATTCTACAAGCATAAGAGATTTGATAAAGCTAACAGTTCAGCAATTATATATATTGAAAAAGGTTAACTCATTGTTAGTTCTTACTAGAGCCTTTTGCTAAAAAGTTTAAGAAACTATGAGTTATCTTTTTCCTAGCAAGAGAATAAATACAATGGCCACAAATTTGCTTCTGATTTTAATAGACACATTACTTGAGTGGTCTACAAATAATTCCAGCTTATGATTTTACCTGGAAATTATGTTTAGAGAATATGTTGTTTTAATCAAACAATTCACTTAAGACAATCTATTATTATGTAAAGGAAATGCCATAAATAGAATTGCCTTCTACTATGATTATTTTAAGAGCAAAAATTCCCAAAAAATTTCAAATAAAAAAAACAACAAAAATTCAAAGATGAGGGGCCTCCCTGGTGGCGCAACAGGTTAAGCACAGCACTGTGAAGCTGTCCGTGAGCCACAGCAGCTTGAGTTCAATACGCAGGCAGGGAGCTTCTCACATGGCACAGCAGACCTCTCCAGTCTTGCCTGCTGCTCCCCTCAGCAGTGTACTTCAGTCGATCTGCCTGTTCTGCTCCCCACTCTGTCTCTGGTGAATCCTCTCACCACCCCATACCTCTGGTCTACACCCCAGCTTGTATGCATAAATAAATATTTTTTAAAAATTCAAAGATGAAAAGGCAAAGGCTCACTTGGTAAGTATGATTATAGATATATTTTATAATCAGAAAAAATTAGTCTATCTACTGAACAGCACCACATATGAGGTTCTTTTCTGAATTAAAGAGTTAAACAATTCCCTCCATCATCTTAGTGCTTTAATGCAGAGAAAAGAAATTTGCTATGGACAATAAACTTGATAAATCTGATTACAGTTAAAAGGATTAAAATGTAATATTGAAAGATCAATGCCCGTTCTCACCTATTGCTGTCAATACATGCATGACCAATTTTGGTTACTGGTTGTCCAAATAAACATCCTCCCAAACTTTCTATTTCTGCCAATCAAATCCATTTAGTGTTAAAAAAAAAAAAAGTCTGTCTCCAGTGAATCCTCTCACCCCCCCCCCCACACTGCTGGCCTATACCCCAGCTCTTGTATGCATAAATAGATAAATCTTTAAAAAAAAAAAAAACCAATGGGAAAGCAAACAGGTCAATGAGGTGAGTTGCACAAAGAGGCAATAATAGCAAAAATTAATAACACTTACTATGTGCCATTAATCCTCACAGCAACTCTGAGTTAGTTGCTATCAAACTCCATCTATCACAAATAAGGAAACAGGCTTTTTACATGAATTTATAAATAAGGTTAGAAAAATTCAGTGACTGGCTTAGTCAGCATAGCCAGAAAGGGATACTGCCTGAATATGAACTCAAAGTCTGTGTCTCAGTCTAGTGTCTGAGTACTAGTCACTCTCCCTTCCAGTATTTATAGACGTTCCAAGAGCTGTGAACTCCAACTAGGGGAAAGGGAAAGAATAATCAGAGTTAGGGGAGGATAATAAAAGCAAAACATTATTTCTAGGCAGAGGTGACATGAAAATTTATGTAAAGAGAAAAATATATTTCAGTGAGATTTTATCCTAGGAGCACTTTGAGGCAAGATTTACTGTTCAGCTATAAATCTAATATACAATATAAGCTACTCCTGTCTTATATACAGCAATTCTGAGGAAATAAATTTGACCTCATTTTTTTAAAAGGAAACAAGCTGGAGTGGTGGTGTGGTTAAAATATAAATGATCCTATAAAAAGGAATTCTAGAAGGAAATCTAGATATAGTGATGGGAATGGACTTTCATTTCCAGCAACAACCTTCGAGGTCTGAACAGATTTATGCTTCAGTTTTTACAATTCTTTTGATCGGTGCCCCTGAAGGCTTGAATTAAGTAAAAGCAGTAGAATAAATTAACCAAAGCTCTTATAATGAAATATATAGGTGGTTTATATTTTTATCCTCCTAAAAATCAGCAGTTTGGAATTCCAATTTCTTTTTTTTTTTTTAGAGGTATTTCAAATGACATGTCAAAACCACAGAGCAAAATGTATTTGTTTAGTATATTCCTGTCATTTTCATCCCCTTAGGGATACAGTAACTATATGGTACCAATAACTTTTTTCTCCTCTAGTAAAACTTAAGAGCTCATGTTTTAATCCAAGATACTCTAGAATGCCAACTGATAATACACCTACTGCATTACATTCTATAATGGCCCATTTCTGACACTCCCCCACCCCTATCTTCTTCTCTGTTGTGAAAAAAAAAAAAAAAACAACTACTCATTGAGTCAACACATCTTATTGTGGCTAGATTATAAGCACTATTTTCACTGCAGCCCTATTCACAAGAGCCAAGTTATGTAAACAATCTAAATGCTTATTACCTCTATTTTACAAATGAGGAAACTGAGGCTGATTTTCTGTAAGTAACTTGCTCAAAGACCACATTTCTAAGTAAGCAGCCAAGCCAGGACCCAAACAGCAGCCACTCTAACTATAAAGTCCACATGCTATTTCTGTAACATAAATTTTCACAACTTTACACTATTATTGACTCTTTGGGATGGATAATTCTTTGTTAATAGAGGGCTGTTCTGTGCCCACAGATGCTTAAAGTATCCCTAGATTCTATCTACTAAAAGTCATTAGCACCCTTGTCAGTTGTGAACACCAAGTATTTCCAGACATTTGCCAAATGTCCCCTGGGTGTATATATGGTGGTGGTGGAGGAGGGCAACAAAATCACCCCAATTTGAAAACTATTGTTGGCTAGGCACACACTTAAAATAGACACTTTTTTGAGAATAAAAGTATTATTTTTCACAAAACATTTTCCTGAATAACTTCAAATTAGATGAAACTGGCAACTGAACTAGAACCTTTGCTAAAGACTACAATGAGCAAGGCTAGTGTTACTCTGAGCACACGCTACTTATGCAGAACTCTCAACAAATGAAAATGTATGTTTTCTACTAACTCAGTAGTTTGTACTTTGACAGAAAGAATACAGCAATAAAAGAGGGTAATTCCTATGGGCAGCTCTCAAGAGAGCTGGCAGCAGCACTGGCAAGGTTTCAAAGCCAGAGATCAAAGACACTCAGTCCCATGGCTAAGAGATTTAGAACTTAGTTCAAAAACAAAAGACAGGGCCTCCCCGGTGGCGCAGCGGTTGAGCGCTGTGCTGTGGAGCTGTCGGCAGTGGCGACGCGGGTTCGACGCCTGGCCGGGGAGAATCCCATATGGTGCGGCAGACCTCTCCTGCCTCGCCCGCTGCTCCCCTCAGCAGTGTACCTCTGATCTGCCTGTTCTGCTCCCCACTCTGTCTCTGGTGAACCCTCTCGCCGCCCCATGCCTCTGGCCTGTACCCCAGCTTGTATGTATAAAAAAAAAAAAAAAAAAGACAAAATACATGTGGGGAGGTTATCAAGAGTCTCTGGCGTGGTAATTTCTAGTATAAATATATTAACTGACATTGGAGAATCTCAAATTACCTATGATTAAAAAAGAAAAAAAACCTTAGTAAGGAGGGAAATTCTATTCCATGGGCAAAGCTAGAGAAAGTATTCGCTATCACTCAAAAGTACATTTTTCTTACAATTATGAACTTGTTAAGATACAATTTTTAAAATTCTGACATCTGTGAAGAAATCACGGGAGTTACACTCCTACAGCTCCAAAGCGTTGTTTCCACATTCTGAATAATAAACAAAATCTGCATCTGAAAATAAGTTTTGTTCTAATTTTCTCAGAAAATATTTTTTTAGAGAAGATTTTACTATATGAGTTTATAGAGATATCAAAAGAATTAGAACCTTCTAAATTAAGTGTAGCAATAATGTTAACCTTGGTATAATGTATACTTCACAATTACAATAACAGCAGTCATCATCTTAAAAGCTCACATAAGTCAGGCACTGTAATAGATGCTTTTAATACTAAGTTTCAAAACTCCCTAGTAACTCTCTAAGATGGCTCTTCTAAATTTACAGAAACTAGGACTTAACAGAGTGAGAATCCTTTACTTCAAACTCCATCATAACTGCAAAAAAAGATCAAAAATTAAAATATAATAGCTTGATTACTTGCAGCAAATTGCATTACTCCTAGGAACCAATCTGGAGATCAACACAAGTCTGAAAGTAGTCAGATCTGGATCAATATTTCAGAGGTAATTTCTGCATAAGTTCTGGTGCATTTATATCCACTTACATGCCCTTCTGAAGTGAGCTATGAGGAAACTGCTAAAGCAGAATTCCCTGGAAGTACTAATTTCCTTTATAAGAGATTCTAATGTTTGATGGTGCAATGCTGGCACAAGTGAAGCAGCATCTGAAAGAGTGGAACTAAATTACCACTAAGGAGTACTAAAGATTTCATACCTATCATCAGAGGATTTCCATATTAAAAGATTTTAGATAACTAATCAACATTTTAACCATTCTCATAATGCAAAAGTTTAAAACCTGTGTACATATACACATTTAAATTCTATTGAATACAAGCATCCATTAAGACAGTGACCAGTAGTGAACTGGTTTTGAAACTTAGAACTAGATTAGAATGCTCGCTACATTAGTATTAACTGTATGACACTGGGATAGTTCTTTAGCCTCTTTTAGTGTACATTTCTCTATCTCTAATACGAATAATTTCTACTTCATTGGGAAAAAATGAGAACTAAGTCAAATACTCTAAGAAAAATCTCGTATCACTACGTCTGACACAGGAAGAATTTAAATTTCCCTTTTCCTAACAACCCAAGGTCATCAAAAGCGTTAGGAAATTCTCAAATCTTTGAGTTATTAAATGATTTATCCTACCACTAACCTGGGAATTTATTTACATTCAATATGCACTTACTTTTTTCTTATCAGTAGTATTTGACCCAAGTGTTAAAAGGAAAACAAGTTTTCTAATGAAAATTGCATGTTTTGTTGTTTTTGTAGTTTTGATGGGTAAAAAGCAGAGCATACAGTTGAGGTGAATAGGATGCATTTAAGACTGAAAGTAGGCATGTGTATTTATATTGGCTATTTCCTATATCTGTGCTTTTTAATTACTCATTAACCAACAGGAATGAAGAGCCCAAAAATACTTTGAAAGAAAGTATGTACAACAAGGCCAGGACAAGAGTGAGGCAAGAAAGGCACTCCCTGCCCAAAATTTAAGGAGGTACCCCATATGCACAAGCACCGGGTCAGCATCTGAGACTCAAATTTTGCATTCTGGGTGCCTGGGGTGCCTTGTTAGCAATAAATCAACTATATCAGGGAAAAGTTCTGCTACTGAGAAATCTGAGAAGAATCAGAAAGATTTTCTACTTAGAAGTCAGAGGTCCAAAAATTTGATATAATTAATACTGACACCTACTCTTGGGAAAACTATAAGAGATACAATAGAACAAAAGACTAAAATACAACAAAACAAAGTTCCTAAAAACATATTTTAAAACTCTATTAAGTAGTCTTAAATTTTCTCTGTAAGTATTCTCAAAAATATTTGTGAAAACCTTCCCCAAACACCTCCTGATTTATTATAGTAGAAATGGGTTAAAGATTAAAAGCACTACAGTTTATAATGTGACACATTAAAGAAGAGACCCATTCATGTGTTGCCTATTTAAATTACATATATATATATATATATATATATATATATATATATATGGCTACTTGGTGGGGAAGAAAACATGTAAAACAATTTGTTGGCATGTAAATGATAATTATTTAATCTGGTGTGGTAAGTAGGTTCATTTTATTAATTTAGCTGCTCCAATCTTGAATATGTTTAAAAACTTCCACAATAAAAACTATAAATGGCATACATACATTACTTGAATACTGTGAATTGGGACACAAACCAGCCCCTTCCTTTACAGTGAAAACCTTGGATAAATCAGATAAATTAGGCTTATTCCAGAATCATTCTATCCTTTAAGTTGATCTGGATAAAATCTCTAAATTACTAAACCCTCAGTACCTCTTCCTGACCATCTAATTTTTACAGGTTCTGCTTTGAAGAAAATACATTAATGTGGACATACATGGAAGTAGGTTTCCTGCTTTGCTCCAGGGAAGATAATCTAAAGCAGTCCAGAAGAGAACTGAACTCAGAGGACCCCATTACTTGGGGTAAAACTGGAGCACTTCCTGGACATTAGAGACCAATGTTTACAGTGTCAGAAGGGACACTGAGGAAATTCAATTCTGTACAACAGAATGTGTGTGGAGAAGGGTCTGAAGACTGAGGCCAGGGCAGGAAATGGTGGTGCAAACCTGCACTCCCTTGTCTGACTGGTAGCCCTGGGGAGGGGAGAGCTGATGAGGCACTGATTAGGCCAAAGGCAGACTCTAAGCTATGGGAGGATCCGTACAAGGTGCTGGGCAAATTAAATTCAACAGTACATGAAAAGGATCATACAACATGACAAAGTGGTTATTCCAGGGACACAGGACACAAGGATGATTCAATATTTGAAAACTCAATCAATGTAACTCACCAATCAACAAAAGTAAAGGCAAAAATCATGATTATATCAAAAGATGATGAGAAAGGATTTCATAAGGTTCAACATCCATTTACAATAAAAACGTCGAAAAACTGGGGATACATGGAACACACCTCAATATATTAATATTTAAGGTCCTATGTGACCAACCCACAGCTAACATCATTCATGAAAGTGAAAAATTAGAAAGCTTTTCCATTAAGGTCCGGTACAAGACAAAGATGCCCACTCTCACCACTATTATTCACCTAGCATTAGAAATCCTAGCTAGAGCAATTAAGCAAGAAAAGCATATAAAAAAGAAAGGTGGTGATTACAGTGTGTCATACATCTAGAGGGTATGATCCTATACCTCTTAATCATATACACTGCTGTAAACCAATGTCACCGCAATTAAAAAAAATTTAATACAAAGAAGCTTTTCCCCCACAAACAGAAGAAGATGCCTGTGAGTTAGAACTCATTTTTACCTCGCTCCATTCCACATACTTAGTCCCAGTGAATATTTAACAAGTTTCCATGGGATACAAAGTATCCAATCATCTGGATGCCCCAAAACTCAAGAGCCTGGTGTCCATGTTTCATCTTCTCATTTGTCCTCAGGTAGAAAATTCCAAAGACAGCTGCTCATAGTCGACTGAATCAAAAGCAATGCTAAAAACACAACTCAGTACCAGCTAAACATTCTATAAAACAGAGACTAATGTCTTATAAATTTCTTTATGGAATTATCTGAAAAGGCGTCACATGGTGCTGCTTGAAGGAAAAGGCAGGGCTGAATGTTCTAATACTGTGGTAAGACCCTGTCAAAAGTCATGGTTAAAGTACATATGTACTCACACACACTTCTATACCTAGGAGGAGACTAAAAGATTTCTGATGAGTCAGTCCCAGAGTGCCTTAAAAAAAAATGTGGCTTGCTTCATCCTTTGATCTTGACACTGAACTTGAAGGATAATAAACAGAAACCAAGGCTATTCCCCACAAATAAGGTGAACCAAATGAAATATAAAAGCAGAGATCTGAGCTGTTAATTTGAAAGTAAGAAAACAATGTCTATTTTAAAGCAAATCCAACTCTATTTCAAAAAGTTTAAAAAAATACTCAAAGGTTACCTATTGATTAACTCTAAATGTTATTTACCTCTAAGTAAATACTATGTTGGACAAACAGTGGACAGAAAGTGGCTATATTCCTCCATCGTTTTTACAGTAATGCCTAATGACCAATCAATTCAAATGAGCTTTGGTTGTTAGCAGAGTGAATGTATCACTTGGGACTAGTCTTCTCCTTCATCATATAGGCAAAGTTTAAAAAGTTATTAAGAGAAACAAAAGGTCCCAAAGCTTTAAGGTTTGGGTTGCCAAGCATTTAGAATATAACCAAGTTGACTAAAATGAATCTTGCCCTAGAATTCTCCTATAGAAGAATGCATTACAATAATTAGTTGACCCATGAAAACTTTCATTTAGCTTCTACTTCTACTTACCAGAGACTACCACAATAAAATTGAATAATCTGAAAAATTTTTGATATTAAGATAAAACCTCCTTAAAGAAATAATGAAAGAACTAGTTTCATAGGAAATTAAAAAATAGGTATGATACAAAGATCTTTGCACTTGAGTACTTTGCTTTCACTTCAGAAGCATCTGGAAAATAAGACAATTTGGGATCATCAAGTTTCCCATAGCTACTCTATGGCTCAATATCCCAAAGGTAAGATTTGTTTAACATGTTTTAATTTTTGTTTTTTGTTTTTTTACAGGGACACATTCAAATACTGCTGTCTTTATAAAAGCTTATTACCATTGGATTTGAATCTGCTATGAGATCCCGCAGAGAATCCAGAAATCCCTGATCTTCCACCATTTGGGCATTGATATCATGGAGTTTTGCCACACAGACTGCTGCTGTTTTCCGTACATAAGGGTCTTCATCCTTCAAGCACTTGCGGAGAGGCTCACAGAGATATTCTGTGATCTTGTCCACCCGGATGCATCCCATGGTTCTGACTGCCAAGGCTCGAATCAGAGGATTTGGGTCTTCACAGTCCTATGAAAAACAGCCATTGACAAGAATAGATGTACATGGTAACTGAAAGTACAGAGTGTAGATTACATAAGGCACAAAAGAATATTTCATTAATTTCAGCTTCCAATTAAGATTCTACATAAGAACCCAAATCTCCCATGCTACTTATTTCTCAAGCACAAATCTTAGTTGCCTATTTAACAGTTTAGGTTAGGAATTCATTTAACTATTTCAAATACACAGTGAAGGAATAAGTGCCCAGTAGGTCATTCAGGGTTAGGAAGAAGCCTAGTGAACTGCTGTTACCAACCTCATAGTCATTAGCAGAACTGCCTAAAAACAGAAAAGGTCTTTAGGTTTGTATTCTGGTACAGGAAAAAAAAATAAGTAATTGGAAAAATGTGTCCCACACCACAATCTGCAAATATCAAACAGGGAGAAAAGAGAGCTGGATTTCTGAGGTCTATGGCAAAGAAAGTAAAGAAGAGCATGGAAGTTAGTTTTAGACTCACCTAAGTTCCTGGAGTCAAACATCAGAGAGGGTGCTCTGAGATCCAATAACATACATTCTTCTTTATTAGCAAGTATTCAAATACAGTACAAATACTTACTGAGAACACTCCTTGAATTGCCCTACATTAAAATTTTTTTTAAAATAAGGCCTCCCTGGTGGTGTAGGGGTTAAATCTCAGTGCTATCATGCTATAATCCCTGTGGCCTGAGTTTGATTTCTGCCAGGGAGCTGACCCACATGGCACAGCAGACCTCGCTTGTCTCGCCACTGCTCCCCTCAGCAGTTTATTTCAGTAAATCTGCCTGCTTCTACTCCCCACTCTGTCTCTGGTGAATCGTCCTACCCCCCACACCTCTGGCCTACACCCCAGTTTTTCTATGCATAAATAAATATTTTAAAACATATTATTTCTTTAAACATTATAAACCTACAGATGCACTAATTCCAAAATACATAAAGCAAATATTTTCCAATGACATCGTCTACATATGAACTGCCAGGCAGAAAGAATGAAATGCTATATTTTCTGAGTCTATAAAACATAATTTAACACAGGAAAAAAAATCTCCTAAGAAAGTATGTTATTTTTCAAAATAGTTTAATAGAAGCCTATTCTAAAAGCTGTCTGATTTTTCTTTTTAATGCAGATTAAATTGCAAAAGAAAATTAATAGAAAACTTCATTATTATGTTCATCAAATCCAATGATAGGAAAAAGTTGACTGTATACTCAATATTAATTAATGGTCTTATTTTAAAATGTAACATGGGTTCTAAATCTGACAAATGTAAAGAGAGGGTTTGCTTTAAAATTATCTAGTGGTAATGCACATCTGAAGAGACATGAGCCTAGTTCCTCTGAATCATATACAGTGATGCAAGCAAATGTTATCTCAAATAAGCGAAATTGTCTAGTAGGAGAAGGGATGAAGGTCAGGGAACAATAAATTAAAAAAGATTGGTGATGAGCTGGTAACTAATGAAACCATAAGATGGACATTTAGGAATTTATCATTCTATTATTCTCTCTACCTATGTTTGATAATTTTCACAATTAAAGCATTAATCAACTGTTGTAAGATCTATTAAGTGAAACAAAAAAGCAGTAACTCGTGCAGTTTCTAGTACTTATAACCCCCATAAGATTAATTTCTACTAAGATAAAACAGGTTAAGCCCCAGGTTACTAGCAGAACAATATGATATGCCCAACCTTTGTCGGCTCTGAAATATAAAGTGAGGTTTCACCTGATTTCTTCTCCCATCCTCTGGCACGGATGCAGCAAGCCTAGCTAATAGAAGGCTCACTATATGTTATGAACTGGATGGTACATGTTTGCATATAGAATACTTAACATATGAACATTCCAGTCATTGCCAGTACATCTCTTGAGGTCCTCATTTAGAATATACCGCTTATGGGCCTCCCTGGTGGCGCAGTGGTTGAGCTGCGCTGTGGAGCTGTCGGCAGCAGCAATGCGAGTTTGACGCCCAGATGGGGAGAATCCCACATGGTGCAGCAGACCTCTCCTGCCTCGCCTGCTGCTTCCCTCAGCAGTGTATTTCTGATCTGCCTGTTCTGCTCCCCACTCTGTCTCTGGTGAGCCCTCTCACCGCCCCACGCCTCTGGCCTGTACCCCAGCTTGTATGTATAAATAAATAAATTTTAAAAAAAAACCACAATGGATTATTAGAATATACCGCTTATTCCCCATGCAAATGCTAATAACTTCATCAAGAGAAACTTCTAAACAGATTATTTGAAGTAAAAGAGATTGTTCTTGATTCCTCAGGGAAAAATTACCTTCACAAAGCTATTGACAGCCATGATGGCCATGTCTGGCTGACTCTTGGCGTAGTTCATCAAGTAGAGATAGACTAGCTTCTTGAGTTCCAAGTTGTCAGTTTGCATACAATTCACAACATCTGGGAAGAGAGAGCTAAGAAGAGAAGAGAAAAGGAAAATAAATAGGTTTTGGTGCCATGCTGTTGGATAAAACACAAAAGTAGTAGCCATATTTTAGAGACTGATTTGATGCCAGGACAAATGTTCCCACAGAGATAATTGTCACGAAGATGAATTACTAAAGAAAATGGTCCCAAGGTCTCTAAACACAGAATTTTAAAAAACTTCTGATTATGACAATTTTCAAATAAAAGAAGTAGAGACCAGTATAATGAACCCAGTGTAACCAGCTGCAAACCAGCTCCATTACCCAGCTTCAAACACTGATCCATGCCCAATCTTGTTTTATACAGATGCTCAGTCCATTTCCCCCTTCCTCCAGTCCCTATCCCATCCAGTTACTCTAGATTATTGTAAAACAAATCCTAGACATTGTATCATTTCATATATAGCATTTTAGTGTCTATCTTTATGAATCTTTTTTTAAATCACTGTCTTTATCACACCAAAAACTAGTGACTCTTCATATTAATCCATTGCAGTTTCAAAGCGCCACAATTATACTTCTGAATGATCACATCTGTCACACTGTACGCCCCTGATCAGGGTAGCATACTCAGATCCGGGATCCTTGTGTCGTTACTGTATTTTTAAAAGCTTCCCTGCTTTATGTTATGACAAGATGCTCATTTTATACATCTCTAGCCCTAAACCGGCAACTAGTCATTTCCTAAGAGGTCCACATTATTTTTATTTTCTTACTTATGTTTAACATTACACATTCAGACAGGTGAGAACTTGAGTGTAATCAAATACAAAAGCCGTTTATATTTTTCCCAAGTTCTAAACAATTCATGATTTACCATTCTTCTGTAAAGCTACAAGAAATTTGTTTCAATTCATATAGTACCAATTAGCAAAGAAGAGCCTAACATGTCAGATATTACAGTGTAAGCTATATATTTAAAATACAGATTAGGGCCTCCCTGGTGGTGCAGCTGTTGGGCACTGCACTGTGGAGCTGTGGCAGCTGCTACGGGAGTTCAATGCCCAGCAGGGGGAGATTCCCACATGACGCAGCAGACCTCTCCTGCCTCGCCCACTGCTCCCCTCAGCAGTGTATTTCTGATCTGCCTGTTCTGCTCCCTGCTCTGTCTCTGGTGAACCCTCTCGCCCCCCCACGCCTCTGGCCTATGCCCCAGCTTGTATCCATAAAAAAATTTTAAAAATATGTTTTTTTAAATTATTCATTAAAGTAAATAAATAAAATAAAGATTAAATCTTATGGAAAAGTCACAATTAATTACATAACGCAAGATTTATCACAAAGTCAACACTCTAGTCAAAACCGTTATTACCAATGACTTCTGCCCTGGAAAGCAAATTATTTAATGTGCGTGTATGTAAGTACTTACAGTAGTTTCATACACATGTAAACATTTAACAAATATTAATAAACATTCTTCAAAAGTGCTCATGTTACAAAATAACCACAAAACCAGTAAGTAAATAAACGTGAAACATTCACCAACAGTAAATTTAAGATCTTAATAAAATTCCCATAACCTGAACAAGAAGATCTTGATCAAAACTGGTTAAGTACCAACCTAGAAAAGCTAGAAACCTGAGCTTTCTAATGTGATAGCCACTGATCACACGTGGCTACTGACTACTTTCAATGTGGCTAATCCAAATTGAGATAGGATATCAACGTAAAGCGTATTCTGGATATTGAAGTTTTAGAATCAAAATTACACTGTAAAGTATCTCATTAAATTATTTATATTGATTTCATGCTGAAATGATACTATCTTGAATATAGTGAGTTAAGTAAAATATATTACAATTAATTTCTGTCTTACTTGCTTAATATAGCTACCAGAAATTTTTAAATCACCTATGTAATTTATTTAGATGAGTGAGCACTGAATTTAAGGTTAAAGAGTAGACTAAATTATAACAACCTAGAGGGGAAGCGGAAGGTTAAAAGCAAATTGTGGAGGAAGCCCAACCAATGGCCTCATGGTGGAAGACTATGGATGCCTTGGTGGTAGGTGAGGCAACATACATCTGAAGAGGTATGATCCTATAACTCTGAATTACATATAAACACTGAATTACATATATACATTGTAAACCAGTATTGCCTCAATAAAATAAATAAATAAAATATGACAACCTATAAATACCTACTATCTCTCCATCCTCTATTTTCCTTTTTAGCATTTCTCTAGGCACAGGTCAAATCCCATCTCCTCCAAAGAGGGTTCTTCAACTACTCCTATTTATATGAATCTTTCTTTTGTAGAATTCTTATTGCCTTTAGAAAGACAGATTAGTACTTAATTACATAACCACATTTTATTATTTCCTAATTTGGGGTATGTTCAATTAGTAAGTTCTATGCAGATATTTGCTATACATGTCCTTTTGTTTGAATTTTGATATGTGGTATAGTGCCAGGCACAAAATCATCACAATTAGCAGATTAACATACCTATTGAACATACACAAGAAACTCAAAGGCTGTCAAAACTTTTCTGTGGAAATAAATTTGATAAGAAAACAGAAGGCTCACCAGCAAAGTTTACTAATTTTTACTGGCTCCTCTGTACTGCTCTCACTTTAGAATTATTCCTCGACAAAAAAAGCCCATTAAGGGCCTCGCAGGTGGCATAGTGGTTAAAGCATTTTTCTCAGCACTATCAAGCTATCATCAGCCACTGCAACATGAGTTCAATCCCTCCCAGTCAGGGAGCTGACCCACATAACATAGCAGACCTCTCCTGTCTAGCCTGCTGCTCCTCTCAGCAATGTATTCCAGTAGTTCCATCTATTCTGCTCCCCACTCTGTCTCTGGTGAATCCTCTCACCCCCGCACCTCTGGCCTACACCTCAGTTTTTATATGCATAAATAAAGTAAATCTTTTGAAAAAAAAGAAAGCCCATTAGTGACTGGTTCATGGGTAGGCAAGATACAGCCTATGAGTCAAATTTTGTACAAGCCATGAGCTTAAAAGTGATTCTTATAGGGCCTCAGTGGTGGCACAACGGGTTGAGTCTCGGCCTCTGAAGCTGTCCGCAACCAATGCAGCAAGAGTTCCATCCCCAGCTGGGGAAATTCCCACATGGCGCAGCAGAGCTCTCCTGCCTCACCCGCTGCTCCCCTCAGCAATGTACTTCAGTTGATCTGCCTGTTCTGTGCCCCGCTGTCTCTGGTGAATCCTCTCACCACCCCACAACTCTGGACTACACCCCAGTTTCTTATGTCCATAAATAAATCTTTTTTTTAAAAAAGTGATTTTTTATAGATGAACATTTATAATTGATTTGATAGAGAATACTAACTTTGAACCCCAATCTTCTCAGTAGACTCACAGTACAAAATTTACATTTATTATATTTTGAATGCCAGCAACAAAAAATTTGCGAAAAATTGTTTAGTTATATAATTACTTTACATAATATCCTCCGTTTTGGCTCTTTCCTTGCTAAACCTAAAGTACTTACTATCTTGCCTATTACAGGAAAAGTCTATAGACCTCTAAGACAGATGTCACAGAACAGCAACTTAAGAACCAATTGTGTTCGTTCCTGGGTTTTGGCACCCCCCAAAAAGAAGAACCAATTATGTTGTGCAAACTCCAACTAACAAAACTCCACCTCAAATGACAGGCACCTAGAGCACAAGAAGATACTGGATCACTTCTTACTGCCACCATTTTCATAAAGCTACCCATCTGGTTAGGAGAGCTGCTCTCACCTTTCTGGCACCATGACCCCTGTAGACTCAAAATTCTCTGAGATCCCCAGAGAGATTTTGTTCATGTGGGTTATACCTATTGTTAGGAATTAAAACTGAGAAAATAATAATCTATTTTAAAATAACAATAAATCAAGTTCATATTAACATACCACCTTTATATAAACTTTTTTTTCAAAAATCAAGATGATTGACAATGTTTTACATTTTTTGAAAATCTCTTTATTATCTAATTTAAACAAAGACAGCTCGATTCTCTTATTTGCTACTATTGTAGAATGTTGTTTTGGTTAAAGTGTAAGAAGAAAATTCAATTTCATACATATGTGTAAATGTATGGAAAAAAGTGGAACATTTTAATAGCTTTTTCATATAACTGGATATTCTTCTTTGACACATGGTTATTTTCCTTTTGTTTTTTTTTTTTCAGTCCACAAATCATACCATTTTAAAAGTCAGTTGCAATGTGGAATCTGAAATCATATGGATATACTTATTATACTCGGTTGTATTAAAATATATTCATTTATCATTTATCTTGAACGGATCTTTCATCCATGCATAATTATTTGATATATGTACCGATCATTTGGAAAACATAGGCTCACTGAGTTATGCAAATCGTCTTGATGGTGACACATTCCATTACATAACAGCAAAGAATCACATTCATTAATTTCACCACCAATCTCAACAGAAAAGTAAGTACTGGAATGCAGTCAGGCTCACAAAGAGATTTAAGTTTTTCAACATTTTAATTTTTTCTTTAAAGCTTGGAATTGATCCACTGTCAATTTTTTCCCCTTGAAGTTACAGGTTCACTTTGTTCTTTTTTTTTTCAAAGATGTATTTATTTATACATACAAGCTGGGGTACAGGCCAGAGGCGTGGGGCGGAAAGAGGGTTCACCAGAGACAGAGTGGGGAGCAGAATAGGCAGATCAGAAATACACTGCTGAGAGGATCAGCGGGCGAGGCAGGAGAGGTCTGCCGCGCCGCGCCATGAGGGATTCTCCCCAGCTGGGTGTCAAACTCACATCGCACGCTGCCGACAGCTCCACAGGGCAGCGCTTAACCTCTACGCCACCAGGGAGGCCCTTCACTTTGTTCATTTTTGATAAAATGTCTCTCAAATACTGAAGACTGATTAACTACAATTTGTCAATCCTTCTTTCACAGAAAAGTAGTGTTTGCCATTTAAAAATATCATACAGGGGCTTTTTCTCAAATCAACCATCTCTCCTTGCTACAGAGTACTTTTTATGCATGATTCCTATTTCATCATATGGATTTTTTAAAAAACCTATACTGAAGATTCAAGATTTAATAAAATAAAATTTTAATGCTTCAATAAGGACAGTTCCTTTCCCTACAAGTACATGATAGTTAGGAATACAATGATACTGCCTTGATTCATACGAGGCACCAGCAGTGCAAATGTTAACCCAATGGAAAAGTCGAATAATATCTAAGTATTAACATAAACATAGCTTTCACTTCATGGACCCCTTGAAAGGATCTTGGGAATCCTAAAGGGTTGTAGACTCTAATTCTTAATATTTCTAAATGGTCCTGCCAAATTACGGGGGCGGGGAGGAATCAAATGGACTTCATTAGCACTGGTTTTCATCCTGAATTCAGCAACTCAATTAGTTATTATAAAGCTGAAGGCGCTGGCTTGAGCAAATTAAAGAACACACGCGCTTTTCAGTATATTTTTTGTAATCTTCTAAACACCAAAAGAACAGATTTGTAACTGTGCCAGTTCTCAGGTTTTATGCTTTATCTGTATGCCATAAATCAAAATCAGTTCACTACATTTTTCTAATCATGTTTTCAGTGGGAAAACCCATTTGTATAAGTCCTGTAATTACACATAAAGCTTAAAAGAAAAGCATGTAAGTGGGTTATGGGTCTAAAGTGACCAAGAGCAGGAGTGACCAGCCTTACCTGACATCCTTCCCCACAGTCATAGCAGCAATCACTTTCTTCACTGCCTCCTTTCTTTTTTCCTTCTTTTCATTGTTGAGTTCAGCTTTTAATTCAAAGATTTCTCCTGCAAGAAAACAGAACAGATGGGTGAGGTCCCAGGACAAGAGAGCTAAACAAAATATTGCATTATATAATAACTAACACCAGGACAGCTAACCAAAGGCTGCAACTGAAAAATTATACAATAGGTGTGACCCAAATCCCAGAATATTAACTGATTCACCGATGGTGACATTATCTTCTAGGCTATGGTCAGAGAGCAATGGCAATTCAGATCTTTAGGAGCCACATGAGTGGAGAAAAAGCAAATCTCACATATCTAACTTCAGTGGGGAAAGAATGGAATCTGAGGGATGATATGCCATCAGAACTTTAAGGTCATTAGGAAAAAAAAATGAATGAAGGCAGGGAACAGGCTCACACATCTGTTTTCAAGTCAGAAGAGAATCTAGTTATCTCATTCACCCACTATCAACTTTATAAAGAACTGAGACTCAAAGTTCAAAGAATGAGTAAGTGACAGAGCTGGCCTTAAAACTCTTATCTACCGATTATTGATTCCAATGGGTCTCAGCCTTGGCAACACACTATTATTATCTGTAAAGTATTTAAAAATAACAATGCTCAAGATCCCCTGGGAAACAAATCAGCATGTCAAGGAGAACTCTTATACTCATTTTTAAAGTTCCCCCAAGTGATTCCTGGAGGACAGAATCACTGCTCTCATTAGTACTTAAGAAGTTAATGGACTTTAAGGGCCCATCTTACTTAATCAATCTAACAAGAACAGCAACTTAAAGCTTCAAGAATGGTACAAACTAGATTCATTTCTAAAGGTACCTGAGTACCTTTAGACATGAGTACCTCAGTGACTACTCAGGCCATGCACCGTAAATCCCACAATTTTAAGGAACAAGCTCACATACCTTCAGAAAGTTGGAACTAAAATAAAGGAAAAAATAACAACGCCTACTAGTTTTGAAAGAAAGAGAAAAATATACCGCTAAGTTCATGAAAAGGAAGTTGACTATTCCCACTTTGACCTTCCCTTTATACCCTTAAACAATTCTACAATTCTGCCTCATTTTCCTTCACCCTTATGACTGTTCTTGCTGTTCATTTTAACCAAACTGCATTCACCATTATAGAGATAGTGGAAGAGCAAACTATGTGATCTGCTGAAGCGCCTAGATGGAAAGAATGAAACGGATAAGAAAGAGAGGTTGAGGCCTCCCTGATGGCACAGTGGTTAAAGTCTCGGCTCTATCAAGCTATCACCAGCCACTGCGACATGAGTTTGATCCCCCAGTTCAACCCCCGGCCAGAGAGCTGACCCACATGGCTCAGCAGACCTGTCCTATCTCACCCACTGTCCCCCTTAGCAGTGTATTTCAGTAGATCTGCCTGTTCTGCTCCCCACTCTGTCTCTGGTGAATCCTCTCACCGCCCCGGCACCTCTGGCCTACACCCCAGTTCTTGTATGCATAAATAAATCTTTAAAAAAGAGAGAGGTTGAGCACTATAAAAACAGTTATATCAATATCCACTGCCAATAAAACAATTAACATTACAAAAATCGGTGCTTTATTTCACTGACAACTGAAAAACAGCACAGCCAGAAAAGTTGGGCTCTTTAAATAGTCATTCTCTTCTTTCATCAAGTCCTCTGCTGCCAAATCCACCTCTTAGGGTTCCCATCATTTCCTTCTGGAAACAGTAAAGGACAAGCAGCAGGATTTCAGAAAGTCTGATTATGAACAGCAGCAGGAGCTGAAGAATCAAAACAGGATGTAACTGAAATTATTCCAACTCCAACAGAATAAACGTAAGGGCTATGTTCTGAGGGAGTTTTGGTGGGTGTTGTAGGAAGTAAAAGGGACACAGTCTATCTATTTTTTTTAATGTGGTATTTACCCAGCTGTGATTCAGTCTTTAAATTTCAAATTTTTACAAATCCCTGAATTAAAAATAAAAAGGTTACCAGGACCCCATTACAAGAGGTTTGAAAAGTTAGATGAGCTTTTATATCTTTTTTATGCCATTACAGACAATATCTTGTTACCAAATCAAGTTAATAAAGATATGTTAGTAGAGAAAAAAATAAATACATTTCAGAATAAGATAACCTAAAAAAAGCTAAAATGAGTGACAAGGGGCTGACAGTTTTAGTGAGGTGTAAGTAATAAAGACAGCTGGAGCCAAAGAGTCACCCTAATTGAAGGGATCTCATATATTCTACAATTTTATTCAGTTCTTATCTTTTTTCCTTCCTTCTCCTAATCCAATCTACCAAGCACTAACAGCAAATGTTCTCAACCTTAGCTAAAGGTCAGAAAAATTTGGAGCGCTTGTAAAAACTCCCATACCTCGGCCATATCCCAGACCAATGAAATTAGTATCCAGGGGTGAGGGGAGGGGTGAATGAGATCTGGTCATTGTTTTATACCTCCCTGGATGACTCCCATGTATAGGAAAGTTTGAAAACCACTGAATAGTTAACAAAGTTAAGCAATTCACTATCAAGTTTTCTGTACAATAACAGAAGAGCTTGTTTACCCTTCTATAACTCCAAATGACAGAACAGGACAGATATGCTGGGCCTTCTTGCTCACTTCAAGCCATTATAATATGTCTTCCTGCTCTTATTAATTTTAATTTTGAAACCATTTCAATCTTAAAGAAAAGTTGCAAGATTCCCAAATTGTTAATATTGTGCCATAGCTGCCTTGTCATACTTTCTATATATTCACATGTTTTTTCCTGAACCATTTTCACAGTAAGCTGCAGATGTGTCTCTTCAGATCGAAATAGTTTCTAAACCAAGGAATTATTTCACAAAGCCATAAGATTATGATCAAAATGAGGAAATTTAACAATGATACATCATCAGCATCTAACATATAGACCTTTCTTAAAGGTTAGGTTAGACCTTTAAGAAAGGTCTAAATAATGTCCTTTAAAGCAATTTTGCCCCACCCTCTTCAGTCATTGAATTCAATGCATTACATTCATTGTCCAGTTCCTTTAGCTTCTTTTAATGTGAAACAGTTCTTCAGCCTTTGTCCCTCATAATGACATATTTAAAAAATACAGGCCAATTACTTTCATAGAATGCCTTCAGTTTTAGGTTTGTTATAGATGTTCCCTCCTGATTACATTGTGGTTATACATTTTGGCAGGTATAATTCATAAATGATGGTGTGTTCTTCTTAGTGCACACATCAAGAGGAAAATTATGTTAAATTGTATTATTATTGGTTGTAAGAATGAATACTCGGCTAAAGTGGTAAATGACAGGTTTTGACACCATTAAGTCACTATTTTTTTTCTTTGCAATTAGTTAATATCTTAAGACTATTAAATATCTGGTTTCTCATCAAAGTTTCACCTGCTATTTATTTCAGGATTAATTTGTGACTCCTGCCTGAATTAACTACTGAAATGATTTCTGTGTATGTTTATTATTCAAAGGGGTATAATCCACTACTGTTTCACTTTTTAAAATTCTTAAATTATCTCAAATTTGGCCAGTGAGAATCCCTTCAAACAAAGCTTTTCCTTGATATAGTCCACCATTTTTTGAGCATTTCATTACTTTCTGGCACAAGATATTCATGTTCATTGTGTTCAACTTTCCCTTGACCCAGTCCTGGAATCACTGATTTCTCAAAGGAGTCCTGATTCCTTTAACTGGGAAATGATATTAAGTAAGCAAGATTTGCGTTACTAGGTATAATACTGCAACTACTCTGACTTGGAAGAAATTAGGACATTTATCGGAAACTTCACGAATGTTAGGATGTGGAGAAAATGTGATTTGTACAGGCCTCCCTGGTGGTGCAGTGGTTAAGCGCTATGCTGTGGAGCTGTCGGCAGCAGCAACGCAAGTTCGACACCCGGCCAGGGAGATTCCCACATGGCATGGCAGACCTCTCCTGCCTCGCCCACTGCTCCTCTCAGCAGTGTATTTCCGTCCATCTGCCTGTTCTGCTCCCCACTCTGTCTCTGGTGAATACTCTCACCACCCCACGCCTCTGGCCTAGTGCCCCAGCTTGTATGCATAAATAAAAAAATCTTAAAAAAAAAGAAAATGTGATTTGTACAAAGTAAGCACTCAAATATTTACTGAATAAATGAATATATAAAGATAGAGGTATTTTGCAGTGTTTGTCAAAACCAAACTTAGTTAAATCTGGAGACAGGGTCTCCCTGGTGACATAGGGGTTAAGTCTCAGCACTATCACCACAACAGCCTGCGTTCAATCCCAGCCAGGGAGGTGACCGACATATGGTGCAGCAGACCTCTCCTGTCCTGCCTGCTGTTCCCCTTACAGTGTATTTCAGTATATCTGCCTGTCTTGCTCCCCACTGTGTCTCTGGTGAGGCCTCTCACCCCTGGTACCTCTGTCCTGCACTCCAGTTCTTCCATGCATAAATAAATAAGTAATTCTTTTTTTTTTTTAAATATTTTATTTATTTATGCATACAAGCTGGGGTACAGGCCAGAGGCATGGGGCAGCGAGAGGGTTCACCAGAGACAGAGTGGGGAGCAGAACAGGCAGACTGATGGAAATACACTGCTGAGGGGAGCAGCAGGCGAGGCAGGAGAGGTCTGCCGCGCCATGTGGGAATCTCCCTGTGCAGCGTCGAACTCACGTCACCAATGCCAACAGCTCCACAGCACAGCTCTTAACCACTACACCACCAGGGAGGCCCTAAATAACTCTTTAAGAAAAAAAAATCTGGAGACAGTTGGCATGCTGAGCCCAGGAAACATTTCAGGAGAAGAAAGAAAGAAAACTTCTAGGGAAGTGTTGTTGTCATGTTCCAGTCACTGGAGGAGAATAAAAGGTACTTTTGAAAAGGTGAGTGTTGGAAAATAAGTGGAACAGTTGGTGTCATTCCTAAATACATCAGTAAACGTAAGGACTACTGAATACAAAAGCAAAGAATTGTGATCTTGCAATATAAACTAAGCTTAGCTGAGAGGCACAAGAGGCTAAAAAAATCTAGCCCTCTTTGTCTTTGATGAGAGGGTCATCTATACCACTAGAAATAAGCTATTTTATTTAGAACAATTTTGCAAAAGATTAAGAGATTGAACTTTCTCAAGAAAAATCCTTAGCTCCTAGGCCCATACCCATATTAAAAACCAGTATTATAATTCTGAGGCAACGATGTTAATAAATTCAAAGCAGTTGAAGTATCTTATGACCTAAAAATCATAGACTTGACTCCAGAGATATCCTATTTTAAGTACAAATATATTTAGACATAGCCTCAACAAAGAATGAGGCAGAGCTATATCAAGGGATATGAAAATATTAAATTTCTGTGCATGGTTTTGCATGAGCCCTTTTTTCATTAAAGATAAAAATCTTTCAAAAACATATATATTAACATACGTACTTACATGCATAGAAAAAGACTGAGGATACAGAATGAATTCCCCTAGAGGTCAGGACTAGGGAAGAAAACTTTTCCTTTTTATTTCTTTTATATATCTATAATACTTTAATATTACTCTTTTTATGAACTGTTTACTTTCAAGTAAAAAAAATTAAGATTAATAATGTGCTTCTTCCTCTTTTGAGCTCTCAGGTCTATCTTCTATGGATCTATGTTGGATCACTTCCTTTCACTAAAATAGAAACTTCAAATCAAAATGATACATATCACAGCCCCATCTTAAAGATCTATATTTTTATAATACTCAAGTACATTTCCATAGACCCCCAATGAGAATGTCCATAACATGCATGTCTGAAGAGATCAGACATTCTACTTGGGACACTCTTAAACTTTTAAAGAATTTCAAAGCTTTGATGAGGTTTTTATACTTACCTTTTTTATTGGTTGTGAAGTACTTGGAGTCAGTCATGGTTTTGGATCTTTAATGTGCACCTACAGAAAGAAAAGAATTCTTTTATCCAAGTTATGTATTCCAGCAAAGCATTTATTAATTTTAATAATATTTATAAATAACAATTTCTACATTCAAAAATGAGTATCTTGGACCTCCCTGGTGGCCCAGGGGTTAAGTCTCAGTGCTATCAATGCTAGGACCTGAGTTCAATCCCCAGCCAGGGAGCTAAACCACATATGGCCCAACAGACCTCTCCTGTCTCGCCAACTGCTCCCCTTAGCAGTACTTCAGAAAATCCGCCTGTTCTGCTCCCCACTCTGTCTCTGATGAATCCTCTCACCCCCCACACCACTGCCCTACACCCCAGCTCTTATAATATGCAAAAATAAACAAACATTAAAAAAAGAAATAAAATAGTCTTTAAAAAATAATGAGTATCTTCTTCTTTACGATCACCACTGGTGATTCACAGGATGCAAAGATAATTAAGAATCTAACTCTTGCCTCAAGAAGCTAACTGGAGCAAAGTCCAAGGCAATAATCTGAACCTATCACAGTTTCATAATTTTATCTGTAATTATCTCCTAAAGCCTCCAAGACCTAAATCTATAGATTCTTCTACATATATCTTCAATTAGTCATCCAAATATTTAAGGAAAAGTTTGTTTCGAAAGATCTCCCCATTACTGTTCATTCAGGAAAATCTGGTTCACTTCCCTGCCTAAAGAGAGTCACTCCAAAACATGTATGCATTCTTCAACAGAGCAAGGTTGAAAGAGGAAGCAATTCTGCTAACTTAGTCACTATTTCATTCTACTTTCAATGAAAGGAGTCTCTTTCAGGAAAACAAAACCTAATTTAGTAGAATATTCTTTCTTGACAAACATCCAGACAGGCAAACATGCCTTACACATGGATTTTTTTTTTAATTATGGTTTTCATATTTCCAACAACCTACACTTAACCCAATAGTATTCTCAAAGAATAAATTATCACTTTACAGTTTATAATAAGGCCAAAAAATGGAGATAGCTATTCAGTCATATTGAATATAAGAACATCAGAACTGCATTAAAACTTAAAAGAACATGAACCCCATTCTCTACTTTGTTCAAATTTGAAAAATTCACATAACTGATATATGGCTCCCCACAAAAAACAAAAGTTGCATGAACCAGTCATATTTTTCCAAAACAATGAGGTATTTTCTGATATAAGACTTTTTCTTAGGTACTTCACTTCTTTAAATACATTACAATTTTCTTTTAATAATATTCCCTCTGAACTCAAAAATGAATTTCTTCCTTACCACCATCATTAACAAAACTTATTACCAGATTTAGTACAACACCCTGGCAACTGCTCATTACCATCAAAATAGCACAAATGATAACATATTTGGCAAACCTGAGTAATAACACAGGTGGCAAACAACAGTAAGAAATGGATCTGAGAGAAAAGCCTGAAGCACAAACAAATCAATGCAATTAAGGAAAAGGAAAAAGAGCCAGGTAAACAATAATAAAAAAAAAAAGTCTGGCTTACATCTGCTCTCTAAAATGTGCTACTTGGACAATCCCAAGAACTAGCCTCATTTGCTATATCCTTCCAGGCAGCTTCATACTATTGGCAGTCCTGACCCTTACATAATAGTGATATAGGTTATAGTATTTCACTGAATTAAATTGTTTAAAAAAGTGAGTTAAAATTTAAAAATGATAGAAAACAGAAATTTGTTTTGGTAGTATTTATCATTAAAAATTAATCTGTAACAAACAATTGCCTTATGCTGTATACTCATAATTGCTTTTCTAGCAAAAATTCAAAGAATGTTATAATCGTTTAATCCACTGACAATAAAATAAATGTGTTGGACAAATTAAAGAAAGGAGCCCTTCATGTAGAAGGCCTGGAATAAATCTAAAGTTACCATCTAAGAATTTACATACAGAGAAGTGAGACAGCTTAAGGCCAGTATATTCTAGCTAGGATGCTATTACGCCATTCTAAATTCTGTGGGATCTTCAAAGCTTAAAACTTGTTTAAGATTTTTTAAACAAAATGTGCTTGGAATTTTTTACCCTGTTTCTTTGAAAAAGAGCACAAAACATGTTCTAGCTCTTATACACATATTCATGAAATTCTTAACACCAACTCCTAAACATTACATTAACCTTGTCTTAAATTCTATTTATTAACAACCCACACATCATTGCCTACCCTACCAAATTTCACTGTCAAAGATCTATTTCTGTCCTATTCATTGTGAACATTAAATGTTCTTAACTAGAGACTACTGTACCCACTCACAAAATTTCGGGGAAGAGAAAGCAGTGAAGTAATTTAGAAACTCATACCTAGATCCTAAATTAAGAATCCCTGCTCTTAAAGAAAAGGGGGAGAAACATAATCTCTTAGCTTGTACTATTGTAAACAACGATAATGAAATATCCTTACCCTGATGGGTAGAAAAACTTTGTTATCAAGTGAGTTTCTGCCTTAAACCAAAAGGAAAAACAAGAAAAAGGAAAATAATCTTAAAAAAAAAAGATGTGGTGGGCTGCATAACACTGTGAATATACTAAAAGTCACTGACTATGTAATTAATTATCGAAATATCACCTAAAAATTACCTATGTATATTCCTTAAATGAGTACACCTACTCACATGCCAGAGATGAACACAGCCAGATTATTCAAAATACATAGGATGTTAAAAACTATTGTCTGCATTAGAAGTCAAAGATTTTTCTGAATGCAGAAGTCAAGCTAGAACTCCAGAAAAAGATAAAGTATTTGCTGAAAAGTCTCAAACACAGAGCTCCTCCTGAGGGATACTACCCTTCTACCAGATAAACAAGGCAAGTCACTGGCTTCTGACGACTTATAGTATGGCCAAGGGACACAACCAACAAAGCAACCACAGTCAAAAGTACAAGTTCACTTAATACTCTTAGCCCAGAGCATGACGTCACTTCCTTTCTGAGAAGTTCCCCCTTGCACAGGATTGTATATCTAGACTTAACATAATTCAGTTTATACCAAATACACATTGTGTAAATCCCTTCTCTCCTATTCTTTCCCTCTCCCCAGTTCTCCAAAAGAAGTAAGGGCATAAAGAATAGGGTCTTAATTTCAAATGGCTCTCTGGGAAACAGGCATCTAAAACAGAGTGGGCAAGATCATTAAACCCTTTTCATATAGAGCTGGACTGAACAGTTTGGTGTTCATAGTATAAAACTGGCTTAAAAGTCAATCAAATTACAAAGCAGAAAGGTCAATACAGCAATCTTTTATTACAGGGTAAAAGGTGACAATCATATATTCAATAATAAAGCAAAGTCAACAGTATTTTCACCTATCATTTAAAGAAATTAGAAGCTAAACTAGAAGCTAGACTAGAAACTAGAAGCTAAAATCATCCGTGCCTTCTATTTAAATATGACTAAAATTTGTTAATATTGCACAGTAAGAAAGCAGCTCAAAAGGTTTATATACAATTCTTAACTGATTTCTGGTAAACATAAGCTTGAAAGGAGGGGGAAAGGAGTCTGTTTTATCAAATTCATACCTTATTCACCTTGTCCCAGTGCCTAAAATGAACTATTTTAAAATACAGATGTGTTTAGAGGAAAAATGGAAGAACTGGGTTTTCTTGAGTCTTTAATCACAGAAATGTTAGCTTTATATTAGTGTTACCACCCAACTTTCAGTGAGTCTATCTGCAGAACACACTTAACTGTCCGGCTTCCTTGGGAGTTTAAAATGTTAAGATACCAGCAACAGTTATCACCTTACCACCTCGCTTAGTCATCATTGGAATGTGTTACACGTTTTCTTGTACAGCTTCATCTGCTGCTTTCTATTATTACTTTGTAAGAGTACCCTGAGGCTAAGCAATAGAAATATACCAGGAAAGTAATTAAAAATTTAAATTGCACCCCATTGAGACCATCTTCTTTCTTAGTCATTCTGTCTTTTCTGAACTGAATGTGTTTTTTCCTTCTTTTAAACCTTAATGACAGTTTGGCATTTAAAAAATATTCTTTTAAAAAGGCAAAAGTTTGATAAAGCATGCACAGTTTCATAATGAAGCAGCCATAGAAGTTCAATTAAAATCTAAACCCCAAATAAAAAACTGCTCTGAAACAAACAGCACAAATAAATTCTTCAGATTCGAAGACTATGGAAATAACAGGAAGTTCCAGTTTCTTTATTTTTGCTTGATCTACAGTCTTTCTCAAACCAGATCATTCCTGCTAAACCCGGAAAGAAAAAATTCATGGTTAAGATTTACCACTCCCCTCCCCCTTCGCTTCCACCTCTCACATCAGGTCAATTCTGGTTTCTCTTTATCTGGTTTCTCCATACTTCCCCCAAGTGCCAGGAATTCCTTTTCCCCCTCAGGTGTTCACGATTGTAGGAACGTATGTACCTCCATCACAAGGTGGGGGAGAGGTGTCGCTTAACCTCAAATTATGAGAGACGGGCGAGGTTTACCCATATGGTCAAATCTTTGAGGGAATCCCTTTTCACTTTTGCTAGCTGGACATTTCCCAGTCTCTCAGCAAACGCCGCCAAGAGGGGAAAAGGGTTCTCTTCACCTCCAGCCTCCACCGGCCACACCCCTGGCCGCTGGCCTTCCTAACCTGCGACGGTGAGCATCTTACTCCCCCACTCCCCAAGCCCCTCCAACTCCAACAGCTGCCACACCCGAGAATTCCCTCGCTCCGCCGCAGCCTTCGTGGTGGAGTCCTTTTCTCCAAGCCTCTCCTCACAACGGTCACACCCGACGGCTCACTTCATCCTCAACGGTCACGCTTCTAAGATTTCCTTTCCTCCATCCGTGTCCGACTCAAGCTGGGGTTCTCCCCCCCACCCACATTCATGAGGGACACACCCCAAAGTTAGCCGCCTTGAACTCACCGGAGGCAAGGGCGGGGGTGGCGGCAGCAGGCAGAGAGCACGGCCCGAGTGGTGTTGTAATGGTTTCCTGAACGTCACGACTCCTTCAGATCTAAGCCACTGCGCAAAACCGACTTTGCCAGGGACAAAGATGGTGAACAGGAAGCTCTGATGTCAGAGAAACTCGCCGCATCACGTCATCCCCGGGCGCGAGGGGACGAAAAAGGCGGGGGAGATTTGTTGCCTAGGAGCCGGAAAGGCGTTCGTTCATTTGTTTGTCTGTTTTTTCCTTGTTTGTTTTTGCTTGGGGGAGACCTGCGAACTGAACTTTGGAAACTGGTCAGTTTAATATATGTCAAACAAGGTGACATTGTTTCCTCGCACAAGAGTCCTCTAAAAATCTTACGAATGCAGAGGGTGAAATACCCTGTTCATTTCTTTAAAATAAACACACACAGCAGCTGATTTCCCTGTTTCAGGGAACACTGGAGATCTAGCCTAAGACTATACAAGGGCAGTGGGATCAGAGGAAAAGGCTCAAGAAAGAGAGGTTGAGACGGTATCACACCTGAATTCCAGCCCGTGCCCTCAACAACGTGACTGGGAAAGTACTTAAACGTCTTCTCAACTGTCTTTTTACTATGAAATGAAGTAAATGGTGTCTCTCTCTGGGGCTTGTGAAGTTTAAACGGGATAAAGTAGGTAAAGCTCCTAGAATGTAATAGGTGTGCTTACACGAAAGTAAGTTCCTCTCGGAAACCAAGACAAAGGTCCTACGATCAGGAATTGAACAAGATTGATGAAGGTAAATGAAACTAGCTGTCGCCAAGCTTTATTGGGGGAAGGGAGAGCAGAAGAGAGTCAACGAAGGGATTTCCCCCCCCCTTCCATTTTTTTTTTTTTGTCGGTTAACTCTGAGTTGAAAGTTATATACTTTAAATTTTTATTAAAAAAGTAATCAGAAATCTGTAAAAATAGTCATATATTATTCACGTAATTAGTATTTCCCTTATTAAAGTAAGGGAAAATTGAAAACGTAGGTGTAGAACAAGACAATATAAATATTTATCGTCAAATAGTTGCATAATTCAGAATATTTTGGCAGAATATTAACGATAAAATGTTAAGATATAAAATATATGTAACAAAAAGATAATTACATGTGTATATATAAAAGGCTAGATTTCGACAGAATGAGTGGTTATTGCTGGATGATGAGAGTTTAAATTTTCTTCCTAATATTTTTCTGCATTTTTCAAATGTTCTACATTGCACATATATTTATTTTAATGCAAAATGTTTTTTAAGTCACATTTTCTATAGAATACATAATGGACATGGAAAAATGCTTTGAGATGATAAGGAAAAAAACAACAAAATAAATCCAGAGAAGCCAGAATATATACTTATTGCAATTATTTCTGGGTAGATCACAAAGACATTATCTTCCAAGTCATTCTCTATGAAATTGATACATTTT
>PVIJ01009253.1:47099-68135 GCA_004024925.1 Scalopus aquaticus
GTTCGACGCCCAGCCAGGGAGAATCCCACATGGTGCGGCAGACCTCTCCTGCCTTGCCCGCTGCCCCTATCAGCAGTGTACTTCTGATCTGACTGTTCTGCTCCCCACTCTGTCTCTGGTGAACCCTCTCGCCACCCCACGCCTCTGGCCTGTACCCCAGCTTGTATGTATAAATAAAATAAAATCTTTAAAAAAAAAAAAAAGAAAAAAAAAGAAATTGATACATTTTAGGGAAAAATGAATGCCAAAATACATCATTAACCCAAGAATTTGGGTTACTTACTCCTCCACTTTTGGGTGAAACTGTTGCCCAATCACCCCTTGTTTAAAACTTTTGCGTATGTGTACCTCCCAGGTAATTCTACCTTTGAGTCCACCATCAATTCAGTGGATATTTATCAAGGACTATTATATGTTAGAAATCATACTAGAGGTCCAGTCTAAATAAACTATACATACTCAAAACTCATATAGTCTATTTAGGGAATAGTATTTAAGGTGACTCCTATGGGAGACTCTTAGAAAGCTGTTGAAATGATCTGGCCACAAGATGGTGGTTTAAATAACATTGTAGTTAATATTTATTGAGCATTATTATTTGCAGTCACCCTGCTAAGTATTTTACGTTTATTATATTTTTAAATCCTCACTATCTGATAACCAGTAAGGTACTTATTATTTTGCCTATTTACAGAAAACTCAGATATAGGGAAGTTAAATGGTTTTATTAAAATTTGACATGATTAAAATATGAAGTCTGACACTAGGGCCAATAATGTCCACATTTTAGGCTTACGCAAGGGATGATTGGTGGTATTAGTCACTAAAGTAGGAAAATATAAGAGATGGTTGCAAGTTTGAGGAACTGTAGTAAGATGATGAGTTCACTTACATATATGTTGGGTTTGTGTAAAATATCCAAGAGGAGGTATTTGACCATATGTGTCTGAAGATAAACAGTGATCAGGAACTGAGTTAGATTTTTGAGTCCTCAGTATACCCATGATAATTTAATCTGTGGTACTGACCAACATTATCATGAAGAATGTAGATATTCTACTACATGTATCAAGGGAACACAAATTAAAAGAGCAATGAGAGGACCTCCGCAGTGGCATAAGGGGTTAGGTCTCAGCACTATGACACTATCCACAGCCACTGCAGCATGAGTTCGATCCCAGCCAGGGAGCTTCCTGCATGGTGCAGCACACCTCTCCTGTCTCACCTGCTGCTCCCCTCAGCAGTGTATTTCAGGAGATCCGCCTGTTCTGCTCCCCACTCTGTCTCTGGTGAATCCTCTCACACACACCCCCACCTCTGGCCTACATCCCAGCCCTTGTATGCATAAATCAATCTTAAAAAAAAAAACAACAACCAGCAATGATACCAGTAGGCACCTATAAGAATGGTCAAAGTCCAGAACACTGAATGCCAAATGTTAGCAACAATGTTGTGGGAAAAAAATTCATTGTTTCTGGGAACTTAAAGTAGTTTGGGCAGTTTCTTACAAAACTAGATGTGCTCTTAACTATACAATCCAGCAAGCAAGTACACTCCTTGGCATTTACCCATAGGAGCTGAAAACTTATATCCAGCCAAAAATCTACCCAAGAATGTTTATAGCAGCTTCATAATTGCCAAAACTTGGAAGCAACCAAGATATCCTTTATTAGGCTAGTGGATAAATTGTGGTACATCTAGACAATAGCATATTACTCAGCACTAAAATTAAATTACTACTGAGTCATAAAAAAGACATGGAAGAAACTTAATTGCACATTGCTAAGTTAAGGCAACCAATCTTAAAAGCTTACATATTGCGTGATTCCAACTGTAAGACAAAGGCAAAATAATATAGTAAAAGATCAGTGATTACCAGGGGTTGGAAGAGTAATAAGGGCACAGATAATTTTTAGGGTAGTAAAATGGTGTATGGTTCTATAAAGATGGATGCATGTCCAAATCCTAGGATATACAACAGCAAAAGCGAATCATAATGCACACTATGGCCTTTGGGTGACTGTGATGTGTCAATGTAGGGTCATCAGTTGTAACAAATGCACCACTCTGGTGGGTGAGGGGCAGGCGATGCGTGGGACCAGCATATTTACGGAAATCTCTGTGCCTTCCTCTCAATTTTGCCATAAATTACATTAATTCTGGTATAAAAATAATGAAAAGTCTCCCCAGTTCGTGCTAATTAGAATTTATCTCACTCCGCCTTAGTACCGCATTCCTATCTCTAATGTGACACATCCTTCCCTAAGAGTAGGAACCCTAAGAGTAAAACTCACAGCCTGAACGACAAGAAATCATTCCAAGTTTTGAGGAACAGCAAGAACCTTTCTCATTCTAATCTTTATCATTGGTGGCAACAAAGCTAAGGCTTCAATCTCCAGCTACCTCGCTCTAAATCCTTTCCAGAAACCTCTGATTATAAAGTCACCACCACTACCACCATAACCCGACGCCGGGAGAACGTTCCCAAGCGCAGATGGCTTTGTGTCACTCCGTCCCCAACTCGATTGCTTTGGGGGGAACGCAGGTTCAGCAGCCGCCGCAGCTCAGACATCGGGTAACAGTCGTTCTGGCAGCGCACCCAACACCTTGCTAAAAAGACCTCTTTGGAGAAAAGTTCAGAGCTGTGGCTTTCCACCAAGGCTGCGAAAATCCCTTAAGAAAGTAAAACAAACGGGTAGAAAATACGCACAAGACCAGCCCGCAAGTCCCGCTCTAATTTTCGCGGGGACGGAGGCGGAAGTCGCGGCGGCAGCATAGAGTTCTCTAGTTCCGGTTCCCGGGCCCACGTTCGGGGATAGAGCGCCCGTCCCGTGCAGGTCGGTTCCGAGGCCCCGGCCGCTTCTGTTTCCGGGTGCTTCTCTCAAGGAGCCGGGACCTTTGTAAATACTTTTGTCATAAAGCGGAGATTTCCCTTCAAGCGTGGCGTCCTGGCTCGCTCACGCCTCCCCTGAGGTCGGCGCGCAAGGACGGGCGTGGGCCGGGGCACTTGGCAGCAGGAGCCCGACCTCGCGTCCCGGGCCCATACTGGCCTGAGTCCTCAGAGCCGGCTGGTTTGAGCCGTCACGAGATTCGCTAATTCCCAACCTCCAGGACTGCAGCTCCAGGGAACGGCGCTCTTTTGCCCATAACTGCCGTCCATAGACAATCTCTGCCCTGTGTGGTGCAGCCTTTGACAAGTCACCCCCTCCCCACACACCATTTCCACTCACGTCTGCCTTAACTTTGTTCGTTGCTTCCTTAATTTGGGACCCCCTCCCCTCTGTGTCCCGAAGAGGTCTCTCTTTGCTAGTTCCCGTAAAGTTTCGGGTGTCCTGCAGAAAAATTACTTTTAAGGCTGAGCAACCATTTGTTACCCAAAAAAGTTTCATGCTCACTAAAGAGTTTGTGGGCAAAGTGAAAGCCAGTGCACACGGGAAACGATGGCTGAGCATGGGGCTCACATCACAACTGCTTCTGTGGTGGATGACCAGCCATCCATCTTTGAGGTGGTAGCACAGGACGGTTTGATGACAGCAGTGAGACCTGCTCTTCAGCATGTGGTCAAGGTAAGATATTTATTTTCTCAAAGGTTTTAGGGATACCTGGGTAAAAACCAAACCAATATTTTGAGTATATTTGGTAGTCTGGGTTTTGAAATAACCCAGATAACTCATCATCTGTGGAGTACTGGTTATATGTAGAGGCCTGTACTGAATAGCTAGAACTTCAGAGAGGTTAAAGTAAATCCCAAAAGAGGTTTTTAAGACCAAAGTTTAGAATTTGGAGGGGGAAAGATGTAAATACAAAACATAGTGGTGTAATGAAATGAGTATCATTTACCAATTTGTTTTGTTTTAGGTTCTTGCAGAATCAAATCCTGCCCACTATGGCTTCTTTTGGAGATGGTTTGATGAAATCTTTGCCCTGCTGGATCTTCTGCTCCAGCAGCATTACCTGTCTAAAACCAGTGCCTCATTTTCTGAAAACTTTTATGGCTTGAAGCGGATTGTAACGGGGGACACACACAAGCTTCAGAGATTAGCCAATGCTGGTCTCCCAAAGAAGCAGTTTTGGAAGTCACTTATATTTCTGGTTTTTCTTCCCTATCTGAAAGTGAAGCTGGAGAAGCTGGTTTCTAGTCTGAGAGAAGAGGATGAATACTCAATCCATCCCCCTTCTTCCCGCTGGAAACAGTTTTATAGAGCATTCTTGGCAGCCTATCCATTTGTTAACATGGCCTGGGAAGGCTGGTTTCTTATACAACAACTTCGCTATATCTTAGGAAAGGCTAAGCAACACTCACCACTGCTGAGTCTGGCTGGAGTTCAGCTAAGTCGACTTACAATTCAAGATATGCAAGCTCTGGCCCACAAGTCAAGTGAACTCAGCATGATACAGCAACCAGCCAAGAGGTAAGGACTTAATGTTTTCCCCAAATCTTTGATACTAAGTTGTAAAATCTTAACCTAATGTTATGAAATTCACTTCCCTCAGTCCACTGTGAAATATTTCATAAAATCCAAAAAATTCTTGTATCCATAAATAAAACAAGGATTGCATCCTGGTCACCTTCCTCATAAAAATTGTCTCCCATTTTTGTGCACTTGTATGTGCAAGTCTTTTTGCTAGGAATTTACAATAGTATGTATTATCTCAATCCTCAAAACACCCCAATGAAATAAATATATTAATCTAATTTAAAAGTTGAGTAAACTAAGTCCCAAGAGGTAAGCGCTTTGCCAGGGCCACACAACTAGACGGTGGCAGTGCTGAAATTCAATCCAGATCTAAAAACTTTGCTCTTAATTCTTAACCACAGTGTGGTGCTGCTTGTAGTTTATGTTCACCTCTAAGTTAAAATATAATTTATTTTCTAAGTGATATACTTTCTTATACCCAAGAAAGTCTATATAATCAAAGCTTCATTAATCTTTCTCAAAACACACAAATCCTACTCATTGAAAACAGTTAACTCCTTACTCCTAAAATACTGTACTCATTTAGAATAGATCCTTATTGCCATCTAGCAACTAGTCAATCCCCAGACTGAATGAGTGATTTTGATAAAGTGTAAGAATAGCATTTACAGTCATTCTAAATAAAGTTTCTCCTTTTGCCTCCTTGCTCTATTTTCCCCCACAGTGTTAGCGAGAAGATAAAGTCAGCTCTGAAGAAAGCTTTGGGGGGTGTTGCCTTATCCCTCTCTACTGGCCTTTCCGTGGGAGTGTTCTTCTTGCAGTTCCTTGAGTGGTGGTACTCATCTGAAAATCAAGAAACCATCAAATCATTGACTGCCCTGCCTATTCCACCACCACCTGTACACCTCAACTACAATTCTGATTCTCCCCTGTTACCCAAAATGAAGACTGTGTGCCCACTCTGTCGCAAAACCCGGGTGAACGATACTGTTCTTGCTACCTCTGGCTATGTGTTTTGTTACCGTTGTGTGTTTAATTATGTGAGGAGTCACCAAGCTTGTCCCATCACAGGTTATCCAACAGAAGTACAACATCTCATTAAGCTGTACTCCCCTGAAAACTAAAAGGGATTAGCATCATATCTCACAAGAAAATTATTGCAGTATAAGGCCACAGGGCTGTTTTTCAGCATGGTACATAACATCATTTCAGAACTTCTCAGCCTCAATTCCCTTGAAACAGCTATATGGATTCATTTATAAGGAAATACCTATTGATCCTAACCTTTTGGCCTGCTCCCTAGACCCCAGGATAACCGGGGACATGAGGACAGCATAGAGGAAGTGGATAAAAAACGGATAATCAGTATAGAAATATTATCTATTCCCTTCCTTAAAAGAACAAGAGGTTTAGAAGCTCAGGGAAAAAATACCCAAGTTGGACCTCGTAAGTAGAAGGTAAAGGGGAATCAGGCCTTTTCTTTAGAAAGTATCTGCCTATGAGGTTTTTCTTAGTATGCAAATAATGTGAAACATGGATCTGCTGTTTATAGTAATATTTACAAACACCTCAGAAAAACAACTCCTCTCATATACTATGACTCATTTTGTTAACTAACATTTGCTTTAAGTTATCAGCTTAAAGATTCTCTTAGGAACTGTGCATACTTTCTTGGGAAACTGGCTAAAGAAAAATAGAGATTGAATGTTATAGAGTAGTGTGATGATTTCAGTGTGAAAGCAAAGCTAGTAAGCAGTGAAAAGATGAAGTAAAATACTGATCTAACTATCAATGTGCAAAGAAAGAATCTTTTAATAAGCTCAATCTGCTTGCTGTTGAAGTTTGCTAGACTAGCATGAATTATTCTGGCTACTACTAAAGTTTCTATGAAACACTTAAGTAAATTTTAAGAATAAATGTTTTGGGCAATGAACTATTCCATGTGGTAATGTTTAAATGGGAACTTTAAAGATTACTTGAGGTGTTTACATTTTCTTCATTCAGGTTTTTTGTGTTAACCTTTTGAGGTTTTTTTGTGTTAACATTTTGTCTTTTTTTGCTAATCCAATAGGTGGGGAAAATAATCATCTATTCCATTAGTAAGAATTTAGCCTTATGTGAAATACCTAGTATCAGAAATACAATAGAAATACCTAAGTTGCCTACGTGGTAAAATCCATTCCATTGTACTGGCAGGTTGGTGAAAACATATGGGGTAAAAAAAAATTACTAGAAGGCGAAAGATGAAAATACTTTGTTGTAAGTACCTCTGCCGAGATAGGTGTTTTCTAATATTTTAACTCATTTTAGTAATTCAAAGCACATTCTCTGATAACACAAAAGTGATAAAACTAAGTTCTGACATGGATTATCCTATGGATTTTAAAATTAATACATTTACCTACCATAAGAAGAGTATGATGGATACTAGCAGTAATTCTTATTAAACCTCAAGACTTACCAGAACAAATACACAGTTAATTAAACAAACACTTTTAATGTAATAAGTCAATAAAGAAACTGAATCAGATTCAGGAGTGAAATGATGGAGTCTTCACGAAGAGGTCAAAACCAGACTTTTCACCTCAACCTAAGAAGAAAAACATAAAAGTATCAGTAATTCAAAAGAACATCAATGAAGCACTCATAAATAATAAAGCCAGTATCCATTACATTAGACCACACCAATGTGGAAAAAGCACAAACAGAATCAGCTCAGAGAGAAGATTACGGGATCATACCCTGGTCAAAGCCAACACTGAAGCAATGGCAATACCAGGTCAGGCTATACTTCACTCATCATCGCATCACTGCATTATCTAAGAACAGCCCAACATCCATTTCCCAGTCTAAGAAAACTTGGGTTTATCTATGAAAAAAAGTAACGTTTCTCTTTAGTTAAGTTTCCATCATGGTTTTCAATAAACATTTTATCTTCCACCGTGGCTTACTGAAGCAACTCTGCTGTTCAAAATGCAAACTTGGCACAAGTTTTAGGGGTACATTTTTTTGTTTTTAAAGCACAGAGAAAAGTGAAGGAGCATTTACAGCTCAAAAAATATTTATTTTTGGTAATGAGCCCAAACACATGATGATAAAATCTCAGGGATGTCTATAGAAGGGATTCATAATCTAGTTCTAAAGCAAAAGCTTTAGAAAATATTTTGTTTAAAATTCCTTTATAAAGCAAACTCCAGTTCTTTACAATTAATTTACAATTCTGCCAACAAAGACAGAAAGTATACTCAGAATTTTTATAGCAGAATCTTCTACATTAAGAATCCAAGACCCAGAGAGTTACAATTTGCCAGAGGTCCATAGCAAATTCATAGCAGCGGTGGAAAGAGAGCTGAGGTCTGATTACCAGATTTATGTTTGCACAACCAGCAAAATACAAAGTTAACTTCATTTTTTTCCAGGTCAAAGGTAAGGTAAAGGAAACAGTGGGGTAATTAAAATCTGAAAGAGAAAGCTGCCTGCCTTTTATTTCATCTAATGACACCCTCTGGTAGAATGCTGTAGCTGACATGGAAAAGTACTTGGATCACCACACCCTCTCCAGCTTTTCACCTTGGTATTGACAGTATCTAAACTACGGGAGACATCACATGCTTCCTTCGGCTATCTATAAATGTCAATAGATTGATACACCACAGTTAAAAAAAGACAGCTACTGATCTGTATCGGCCATTCAGCAACAAATTTCTATAGAGGGAAACACAAAGTACCTGTTTTACAGTGGCTATGCTTTAAACTCATCATCCTCTACATTTGAAATAGGTACACATTACAAATGAGGAAAACAGGCTGAAAGAACTTAAATAGCTTTGTCTAAAATCATTGAAGTGGTGAGTAGAGCCAAGTTCTGAACCAAAGAGTACCTGACTTTAAAGTCTTTTTTCCACCAAACTATACTGCTGTCTCAATGAATCTCTTGCTCCAGTTTCTCTCCCAATCAACACACACTGAATGTCACACACATATTAAAACATACAGGTGTGATTCAAAATTTCTCCCATGGTCCAGGAATGCTTTGGTTAGCATTCTAGATGTTTCAAAACTGACCAAAATTTATCTTTTAACACTATAACCGTAACCTGTCTTCCTAACCCAGACTATTACTTAGTCCTTAACCTATTAGATCTTGTGCCTTCCATCTAGAAAAGGTTTCCTCCCTTCTACAGAAACCCTTTCTGTACTTCAATCCTACCTCTCCATTTCTGCATGGAGACTTTCTCCATCAATCCAATAGTGTCAGTCTTTCCTCTGAATTATGGAAACACGGTGATTATCTTACTTTGTATTTTAAGATAAAGACATTCTAATATGGAATTCAAAGTCCTTAAAAATCTAATTCCTTCCTATCTATCAACTTAATCTTCAGCCCCTGGGCACCCCCCTCCTCCTTCCCTCATGTGCTCCAGCCATACGCAGAAAGCGCACTCTCCTGATTCTCTTGCTCAGGTCACTTTGGGCCACAGGAGTGCCTTCGACCGCTTCTTTCAATCTGGAGAACTCCTAGTTACACTTTTAAAACTTTACTCAAACTTTCCTGCAGAGTGGTCCCTAACTCCCTCAGTCATCGCCCCCTCTAACGCCCACTTTTCCCCCCATCACCGCAGGTATCACACACGCCGCCAATTATTCACCCATTCACGTCCCTCCTCTCCCAACCAGTCCCATTGCACTGAGTTCCTAAAGAACCAGGTGTGTCTTATTGCATCCACTGCGGTCAGAACGGTGCCTGGTATATAAGCGACCCTCCCTAGTAAGCCCTAAGCGCCTAGATTATAAAAGCAACCGCACGCTGCATAAAACCGACTTACCTCCAAAGTGAGGACCGACCATACCTCAAGCATCACTAAGCCCTCCTTCCCCCAGCTTTTACCGCGTGGCGCTCAGCTTTTACGGTGCCCAGCGCAGGAGAACCAGTGCTTGCACATAGCGGATGCTTAAAAATCATAACAATAAGGTCCAAGCCCCCCGAACTATTGGAAAAACTGAAAGAAGTCAGTTTCTCGTGTTTGCTGGAAAACACGAGTAAGGCCGGAGTCAGGTTTCAAACCAAAGACCTTGGCAGGATTCCGCAGCCGGCTTCAGAACTCCTAAAACTCCCCAATCTGGACTCCCAGGAGGCCAGCCCGGCCTACCGAGGCTGATAGCACCCCACTCTTGGCCTTTCGGCTCCCCACAACAGCCACCCTGAGGATCCCAGCCACCACCATCTCCCAGACCCTCGGTGTCCCACAGCCCAGTGCGGCTCTTGCAGAACAGCCAATCCCGCGGCGACAAGGGCGTCACGTGGGCCTCACTCTCGAGGCGGGGCTGGAGCGAGAAGCAGCCAATCAGAAGACAAATCGAACGTCAAGGGCGGAGGGGGCCTGATCGCGGAAGCGCTTTCCCGGTGTAGCTTGTTTGCTTGGGGGGCGCAAAACTAGAAAGTGTCAGAACTAGGATCAACCCTAGGTTCTGAAAAGAACAGCTGATTGAATGAAAGCTAGAAGACCTACCCAGAGTCAGATAGTGACATGGTAGAGCGAGCACTGTGCTCCTGGTCACTATGCTCTCTGTAGTCTTTAAACATCTCTTTATCAACTGAGGGTGAGATGGATGCTGGTATTTGACAATTTGTGTCTTGTGCACGAAGTCTGTGCTGTATCTTACCTGATAAACTGAAACTCTTGGTGAATAAACACATCTCAAATATATTGGGGGTTCTAGTTCTTAGCCAATTGTCAAGAGTATCATCAGATCACTTTTCCAGGACACTGTCCAAGCTACTGGTTTCAAGTTACTTTGTGTCAGGGACAGTTGTTTTAGAGGTATCAGAGTCAAGTGAAATTCTCCCTGATCTGGCCTTCCCTGGTGGGGCAAGGGGTTGAGTCTCAGCACTATGAAGCTGTCAGCAGCCACTGCAGCCTGCAGCACTAGTTCGATCTCCAGCCAGGGAGCTGACCCACATGGAACAGCAGACCTCTCCTGTCTCACCCACTACACCACTCAATAGTGTATTTCAGTTGATCTGCCTATTCTGCTCCCCACTCTGTCTCTGGTGAATCCTCTTACACACACACACTCCCCTCTGGTCTGCACCCCACCTCTTCTATGCATAAATAAATAAATCTTTAAAAAAATTCTCCCTGATCTGAAAAACCCTCATATTCAGGGACTGAACTAACTAGGGAATGTTGAAGAAGGAAGAGAAATTCTCTTTACTCATCTTTTGCATCATCCCTCCTTCTCCTGGATTGGTTCCTCAATCTGTATTTAAGAATGATAAGAAGGAAACAAAAATCCAGTTCCTAATTCTCCTGCCCAAGTAATGTTCTTCCTGTTGACTGGGTAGAAAAGAAGTACTTAGGTAGATTTCTGATATTGAAGACTCCAAAACAATCCAGAATATCAAAACTGAAAGGCAGTGGGCAGATTAGGAACATTTGTATTAGATAGAACTGGCGTTTTCCAGCTCTTCCATTTACTAGCCAGATAATCTCAGTTTTCCATATATATAGTATGTAAAGTTCCCAGCACATGTTCGGTAAAAACTAGTCATTTTTAATCTTTCTAAAAGTAGATAACAGCAAAGGAATTTCTCTGTGAAAATGAGACTGAGAATTAAGGTAAATGGTAGAACTAAAAGTGAGACTGAATTTAGAAGTCAACTGAGTGAAAACGGTTAAAGTTGAAGCTGAGAGCAGCAGGCCTTTGGGGTTTATTATGTTGCTGTGCTGTTTACACACTATAGTATGAAGTCTGCCTCTCACCCTGGAAACTACTCAATGAAACATGCAAAAAGGTGAGTGCCAGCAAAGCACATCTTTGTAGGAATACTAACTTCAGCTAATAAGGAAAAGATGAGTCTCAGAAGCTTATATAAGTATGTCTTTTTATTGTAAACAAATTGAAACAGACACAAAGTCATTTGATGGTTTGATTTAGAAGGAAGAAGTAAACTTGTTACCTGTGACTACGAAACAGAACACCACAAACTTGGTTGCTTAAAACAACATAAATTTAATCTCTAACAGCCAGAAGTTTGACATCAGTTTCAGTAGGCAGAGGTCAAGGTGTGGGCAGTGCTGTGCTCCCACCAGAAGTTCTGGGGAGACTCCATTATGTGTCTCTTCCGGTTTCCAGTGGCTGCTGGTGTTCCTTAACTGAAGGCCATACACTTCAGTCTCTGCCTCTAAGATCATGTTGCCTCTTCTTTTGTGTCTATCAAATCTCTCTTTTTAAAAAATTTTATTTGTTTTAAAAAAATTATTTATTTATGCATACAAGAGCTGGGGTATCACAGGCCAGAAGTGTGGTGGGTGAGGTGAGAGGAATCACCAGAGACAGAGTGGAGAGCAGAACAAGCGGAGTGACTGAAATACACTACTGAGGAGAGCAGCGGGTGAGACAGGAGAGGTCTGCTGCGCCATGTCGGTTAGTTCCCTGGCCAGAGATCAATCTCATGCTGCAGTGGCTGCTGATAGCTTCATAGTGCTGAGACTTTACTCCTTGTGCCAAAGGGAGGCCCCCCAAATCTCTCTCTTATAACAACACTTGTGATTAGATTTAGTTCCCACGCAGTAGTACAGGATAATCTTCCAAACTCAAGATCCTTACTTAATCACCTACAAAACTCTTTCTTCATGAGGTAACATTTACAGGTACTCCATCATCATCATTATCATTGCTGGTGACCGTTATTCAGCCTACTTGAAGAAGTTCGACCCATTTTATAAAACCAGCATCCTCAAATGAGGTAACGCTCAACTGATTTTTTTTATTTAATTGATTTTTTAAATTATAAAAAAGGATATTCCATATTGACCATATAGAAAATAATAGAAGGAAAGAAAATGAAATTAAATGAAAAATCATCTCCAGTCTTCTCCCCAAGGATAGCCATCCCTCATCATGATCCTTTTTCTAGGTTGGTTCTTATGCCCAACAAAGAGGAAGATTCAGAAAAAGAGAACAAGAGAATAAAGTGAATAATAGAACAATTCTATTGCAATCTGGAAAGTAATGACCAATATTGGTCATAATAAATATGTACAGAATAATCTGATTTAAAAGGAATGTAGAGCTTTAAAATAAAAGTAACCAGGACAGGAGGTGTTCCTATGATGTATGAAAATAGGACGTTTGAAAACTGTAAGTTTCCCTATGACTACCTTCTTTACTCCCAGAGGTCAGACCCTGGTCTGCTAATCTTCCCTTCCTTAGGCTTCTCTTGCATCCTTATCAGCCTTCCTCAGTGGGCCAATGTTATGAAGACTAGCGGAGCTGGCAGAGTTCCTGCTCCTCCCAGGCTGATATCGAAGGGCAACAGGGCCTGTGACAGAGGCAAACATTCACACCAAAGCCAGATGTGGAACTGAAGCAGCAAGAGGAAAAGCAAGAGCATCAGGTAAAAAAATAATTTAAAACCTCTATCTTTTGTGTAGTTTATGACTAAGGGTATGAAGGACTCCGTTAAACAGTAGCTAAGGAGAAACTTGTAAAGGATAATAAGAAATTTTGTGATGAGTGGAAAGGATGTGAAACCAGACTCTCAGAAAATTTTGTATCTGTTATAGCTGTTACTATCATCCAAGTAACATCAATATCAGTTTGGAATCATGAGACTACAGGTCTGTCAAAAGCAATTTGATTTGTTCTATGGGTCCCCAAAGATGTAGGTTTTAGGGAAACAATTCCAGCTGAAAACAAAGAAGCAGTTTCTAACAGTTGTTGGAAAATAGAAGGCACTGATTTGAAAGGTAGTGAATTATTCATTGCTGGAGATGGTCAAGCACTTGCTGAAAAGTACTCTTTTGGAAATTGGGTATTATATAGGGGGGATTAAGAGATAGATGTTGGAACTAAAAGATCTTTAAAGTTCTTTCAAACACTTCTGTGATTCTATGACATGAATAAAAAACATTGTCAGAAATTTCTCTAAGCAGCCATCTGTTTTACATTTATCTATAGGAGATACTTGCCTGTGAAAAAAACAATTCATCAGGTTGATTTTGGTTTGCCTGAAGGAAATGCAAACTAGCAGCAGAAGAGGGTGAACATCCCTGGATAACTGTTTGTTTTTTACCCCCTCCGGGTATATGTAAACAACACCCACATGGCTTCTGTTTTGCAAAGATCACACAAAAGAAAGCGTTCTCTTATTCTGGAGAAAGAATTTGGGTTTGCATTAGTAAATATTCTATTTTGCAGTTAGCAAAAGCTAAGAAGATGATTTCTGAAATGTTTACTTCAGAGCCCTACTTTCAAGTGAAGTGGCTGTTCTCTGTGCGGCAAAGGGAGGCTCACCACAGCTTAATGACTATATCCCAAAAGATCAAGTTGTCTCCCAAATCTTAGAGATCCCATAGTACAGGAAAGAAATATTAGAAGGGAAGGACAACTACTGCTCCTACATTACACCCTATATGAAGAAATGTCGTTTTAGAACTTAGATCAATGTTTGAAGAGCTAAAAATATTTTTGTATTTGGCATCTATTGACATTCTTTCAGTAGACTAAAGATTTTAAGAATGTAGGAAATAGCACATAAAGAATATCAAGTTTTATGGCCAGATATTTTATATCACATATACTCCAAATTCATACTCTTAATTTTCTGCCTGCTTCCTTCCCCCTTCAAATTATAAATTGGAGCAACTTGCTTTGGCTCCTGTGCCAACCTGCACACTTTCTATCTGGGCTCACCATGGATGCTTCTTCATTTGAAATGAAAAATAGCTAAAAATTTCAGCAATACAAATTTTCCATTATGGTAAAATATTAAGCAACCATGCCTGTTTATGCTGGAAGAGCTAAGGATGTTGACAAAGTTGCTAGAAAATAGTGTTCTCAAAGATTATTTACCATGTAAAAATGTGTCTCTAATAATATATAATTTTGAAGAAAATTTTGTGATTTTTGAAAATTACAATCTGTTAATATAGAAACAAACTTCAGGTCCTGATGACTTACTGGAACCCCTTTCTTTTATTGTTTGGAATACAGAGAGGCTGTGGCAATGGAGAGTCTCAAGACTGACAAGGAAATGTTCTACCCTGAGATTATTGTAGAAGTGGGCAGAGTCACTTTTGGAGAAGAGAACAGGAAGAAGATGAGCAATAGCTATTTGAAAAGAAATGAGAATTTCAAGATCATCCAGGCTATCTGTGCACTGTTAAATTCTGGAGGGGGTGTGATTAAAGCAGAGATTGATGATAAGACCTACAGTTATGGATGCCATGGGCTGGGGCAAGATCTGGAAACCTCTTTTCAAAAGCTCCTTCCCTCAGGATCACAGAAATACCTCGACTATATGCAGCACAGGCACTATCTCTTGATTTTTGTCAAGTCATGGACCCCAGATATTCTCAGCCTCCCCCTCAGGATCTGCAGCTTGAGCTCCAATTTGTATCAGAGAGCTGTGACTTCTGCTATCAACTTAAGTGCCAGTGGTGCCCTGGAGCTTCTCAGAGAGAAGCAGTCTAGAGCCCAGAGAGGAAGATCCAGAGTGAAGGTGTTGGAGTCTCAGAAAGTCCTTGACCGAGACATACAAGAAGAGGAAGGTATGAGAATGTCTGCTGCAGAATTCTTTAAAAGGGATAAACTCACATATAAGGAGAAACTCAGCTTCACTGAGTCAACACATGTGGAGTTTAAAAGGTTCACCACCAAAAAGATTGTGCCTCGGATTAAAGAGATGCTGCCTCATTACATTTCTGCATTTGCCAACACAGACGGGGGATATCTAATTATTGGGGTGGATGATAAAAGCAAGGAGGTGTTTGGATGTAAGAGAGAAAAAGTGAACCCTGTCTTATTAAAAGATGTAATCGAAAACTGCATAGAAAAATTGCCTACATTTCACTTCTGCTGTGAGAAGCCAAAAGTGAATTTCACCACCAAGATATTGAATGTATACCAAAGAGATGTCCTGTATGGCTATGTGTGCATGGTTCAAGTGGAGCCTTTCTGCTGTGTGGTGTTCACCGAGGCCCCAGATTCCTGGATCATGAAGCACGGGTCTGTCTCTAGGCTGATGGCTGAAGAGTGGGTGGCTATGATGCTGGATATTCAGCCAGGTAAAGAGGAAGCAAACACATCTAGCAGGAAAGAAACCCTATTTTGCCTTCTGTGGGCATTTAGTCAGATTTTTTTTTAATTTGCATAGAAGAACTTGAGTATAGCCCAGAAATGTAGTGGGTGTGGTGAGAGGATTGACCAGAGACAGAGTGGGGTACAGAACAAACAAATCTACTGAAATACACTGCTGAGGGGAGCAGCGGGTGAGACAGGAGAGGTCTGTTTCCCCATATATAGATTACCTCCCTGGCCAGGGTTCGAACTGAGGCCTTAGTGGTGATAATGCTGAGACTTAATCCCTCGGCCACCAGGGAGGCCCCTAGTCAGATATTTTAGATAAAGAATAGAACTCTTACAACAGAAAACAATCATTTACAACTATTCTCCCATTACAGGGTTCTTTCTCTAACATTTTTTTTTGTTCTAAAGGCTCAGAATATGGACTCCTGGAGATCAAAAACTGCCCAGATTTTAGTCTACTTTGGGAAAGTTATAATATGCTATCCTGCCGTGAGTTAGTGAAAATTCCCTTGTATATATTGTAAAAGCCTGTTGAAAAAAATGGTGCAGGCTCATAGTGCCAGCCTAAAGCATTCACCAATATTCTCATGCTAAAGATATTTCAGAGAAGGCAATACTCCTTCTGCCCACCTGTGATTATGCAGGTGCTTCTTTTCACCAACCGTCTCTGCAGGGCAGCAGCCTTCCTGCCTGCCCGTGACCTGTCCCACGCCGGGTCTTCTCTTCACTGACCTCCCTCAGCAGAGGCTGCTCTCCTCAGGGCTGCCCGCCTGCCTGAGACCATGCAGGCCTCTCTCTCAGCAAACCTGTCCCTTTCGGGGCAGCTCTTCTTGCCTGCTTGTGTCTATGCAAGTGCTCTCTATACTTCTGTCTCTTTCCCTAATAAATCTGTTCTTTAAATATATAAAAAAAAGACATTTCTGAGAAGCACTGTTTAAGAAGGGCTTTCCATTTATTCTTTCAAGGGAAACTTGTTGGAATTTAAATTGTTTCCATTACATTAGGAGCTAATGTCTTCAACCATTGAGCATGGGCACTAAGTAGTGGGGAAAAACCTGCAAAATGAGATAAAAGGGGCTCCTAGTGTTTTCACTTCCCTTACAGTTCTGCTTAGAATCAGCCCTGGTGATTTCTAATCAATCCATAAAAGACTAATAGCTGGAATAAAGTTTATAACTTGCCTTCATGATCAATATGTTCCAAATTTGATAAAAGAAGTTTGGATCACGACATGTGTGATTTTATCTGATCATTCTCTTGCTCTAAATTTGAGTCAGTCTCTCTCTCCCTCTCTCTCTCTCTCTCTCTCTCTCTCTCTCTCTCTCTCTCTCTCACACACACACACACACACACACACACAGACACACAGACACACAGACACACACAGACACACACAGACACACACACACACACACACACACACACACAAGAAAGAATCACTGGGGCGGGGAGAAATTCCCCCAAACTAGATCTCCTGCCACTTATCTATTCCATTTATACCTCGAATGGGAACTTAAATTAACTATTATGGTATTAAAAAATACTGTGCTTAACACTTTTTGGCTCCTACTGGAAGCCTTTTCCTCTTAGAGATGACCTGGAACTAGGATATTAGAGTCGGAAGGAACTTTAGAAATCACCATGAGAGAGAAGTGAAATGTGGTGCACAAGATGAGTCACAGAGTGACTTAGAAGCTATTTCCTTTCCTAACAGATGTGAACTGTTTGAGACATAGAAAGTGTGAGGGTGTCTCAGACACAATGCACATCTCATGTCTCCAGTAGAAACAGCAAGGAAAGAGTTCTCTGACTTTTTCTTTTTTGTCTGAACCCACGTTGCACGTGTTTGCTCAGCTCCTTCCAGTTTGGTCACAGACTATAGCTTTCCCCTGATTTCACCGATTTCATCTGTACCAAGAAGACCATCTTGTCCTGCAAAAGTCCTGCAATATAAGAAAGTTCTTCAACAACGTTTGCTTCCAGGTATTCCTTTTTTATTTCAGCTGAGGGAACTATTTTCTAAAATGAACTTGGGAGGGATACAATAGCAATTAGTCCAAAGCTTTCTCCTCAAAGACATAATGGTCCTGAGATAATATGTGATCCTTTCTGTTTCCGGGTCACCAAATCCACGCCACACTTCTGTGTGCTTTGGGACTGCCTGTCAGATAGCTTTTGTTCCTGGAATCTAGAGAATTTAGGAGTTCTCCTACTATCTTTAGGTCTATATCTCAAGAAAACTGCCCCCTAGCTTTCCAATGCAATGGACTCTTTCTAGAACAGAGTTTCTCAACCTTGGCCCTATTGACATTTGGGTCAGATAATTCCCTGTTGAGAAAGGGCTGCCCTGTGACTAGCTGTAACAATCAGAATGTTTCCAGACATTGCCAAATAGCTCCTGGGGGCCAGAATTGCCATGCATTAGGAATCACTGTTCTCCAAAAACTTATGTTCACCCCCCAAAAAAACTTTAACAGGAAGGAATACACTCCATTAATAGTAAACCATTTGAGGTTGAGGAGAGGATGCTTGGAGGTGTTCTGTGAAGACTCCTCCCTGATTGCTTTCTCCTGCAAGAGAACTGCAGAAATGAGCCCTTAGCCCTGGCCTGTGAAGAGGGGGTGCTTTCTTTGCAGACATTTGACCATGGTTAGATTAATTTCTTCCTCTGATGTTGCAAGAATATTTATGATGTTTTTGAAAATTGTAGTAACTTACTTCTATTCCTTAAATTTTCAGTGACACAGGAAAAGATACAGTTTAAACCAGAATTCTTCTGTAAGAAGCTCTTTTCGGATTATAGAGGACTGGAGGAATTAATGAAGAAGCAGATATATCCTTTTTCTCAGGGAATTATGATATTTTCTAGAAGCTGGGCTAGTGATCTTGGCTTAAAGAAAGAGCAGACTGTCCTGTGTGATGCCCTCCTAGTAGTAGCGAACAGCCCCCTGATCCTCTGTACAATCTTAATAGGCCCCACTGCAACGGGAGACCTTGAGTATGCCCGAAATGTTGCTCGTCAGTTAAAGCAGAAACTGGGAACTGTCGGTGGCTACACAGGGAAAGTGTGTGTTATTCCGAGGCTGATATACCTGCGCAGCATACAGCATAGACCACATGAGATCCCAGTGCATTATCCCCAGTCCTACAGGCTTGCTGGTGAGGACCAAGTGGAAAGCATGCTGCAGGCCCTTGTTGTGGTCTTGCTGGGCTCAAGATCTCTTCTGAGTGACCAACTGGGCTGTGAATTCTTCAACTTGCTCATAGCAGAGCAGTGTGAGGTGCTTTCTGGGAGCCTTCAGGAGACACGAGAATTGTTCATCTACTGCCTTCCAGGAACCAGGAAGACAGCCCTTGCCATAAAGATCATGGAGAAGATGAAGGACTTGTTCCACTGCAAGCCAAAGGAGATTCTCTATGTTTGTGAAAGTGACTCCTTGAAGGATTATGTGGAGTAAGAGTTTCACTAAACAAAAAAACCACATTTAGTCATCTTTTCAACAGTACCATTAATTTGTTGATTTAGTTTGAGATCTTGCTATGCCTTAGCTGCATAAGTGCAAGAGGCCAAACTATATACACATTTCCAAGTGATCAGGTAGTTGGGCCACAAATGGTCACTTTATATAATAAAGTACCTATCCACTCTGCTCTTTCTAGCTTCCTGGATTAAGGTTTAAACATTTCGTTATAAATTATCCAAGTATGCATATCTTTAATGTAGCTAAAAGTATTTTTTTTCACCATCTGTCTCCTTAAATTTGAGAAAAATTATGATGACCCTATCTTACTTTAAATATGCTTTTTGTTTGATATTTAAGGCTTTAAAGACATAGGGTATCTCAGTTAACTACACATTGTACCTACGGGGACTTGAATGCAAATGCCATTTGATCTTGCTGATAAAGTATTTTCATTTGTTTGACTCTTTATGAATCAATATTTTAAGAAAACATGCAAATTTGCTTTTGATTTAAATCTTTAACTTTTAATTTAGTAGAAGATTAGTTTTTATAAAATTTGGCAAATGAAGGCAAATTCATTTTGGTTTGGATGATTTATTCAGCAAATCTTCTTGCTCACCATTTCTATGCTAGGTGCAGTGTAAATGTAGCGTTAGAAGGGGAAAACATTAAAGACCTTACATTAAAACCCAGTTAAGGAGACAAAAAAAAAGTAAGCAACATGAGTGTTGTATAATTGGTATGATAATAAAAATATGCTTATTTTAACTAAAATTGGAGGCTGGTCATCAAGTAGTCCCCAGAGAAGGAGCTCCTTGGGCATACTTTTATGAAATCAGAAGTAGAAGTGAACAAAATTAGGGATTTTTAGGTGTAAGGCACGCAGATGCAAAGGTATGGAGAACCAGAGAACCAGAATGGTAGGTCTAACCAGAGCACTTGTGTGGGGTGTGTGGCAGGTGCTGACGCTGGAAAGGAGCCAGATGCCAGAGGATGAAAGATCTTGTACAGAGCTAAGCCCTATGTTGTTTGTTATGTGACATAGGTCAGTTTAAAACATTCCAGTCACAGGAAAATTCAATTCAACAAATACCTATTGAAACTCTAATGGGAGGTGAATATAGAGATGGGTAAGAATCAAGGCATTTTTTATTCAGGAAGTCTACACAGTCCAAACTGGACATGAATTACTGTGATTCAAGGTAAAAGAGTAAAGTCCCAGGGTCTGCATGTATAATGCCTGTAGGAATGAATGATATGAGCTGGATCCAAATTAGATGAGGCAAGAAACATTAAAGTTGTTAAAATGATATATGTATATGAAAATGTGTATGTATTTTTATTTTTTTATATTTTTATTGTTATTTATGTCTTTTACATTTTATATTCCCCTTGGGTAGCCCACCACCAATTCACCCGTGGTCCCTTGTGGTCCCTATCTCCATGGTCCCTTGTGTTCTTTTCTATTCCATTTTGTGCCCTTATCCTCCCCCCCCCCCCCCCCGCTGAGTGTCTCTCTCCTATTTGGTTTCCTTATAGTCCTGTTATAAGTGAAATCATTCGATATTTTTCTTTTTCTTTCTGGCTTATTTCACTGAGTATGATCCCCTCTAATTCCATTGATGTCGCTGCAAATTGCATGTGTTTATCTTCTTTCCATGATGAATAGTATTCCATTGTGTATATGTACCACATCTCCTTGATCCAATCATCTATTTTTGGACATCTGGGTTGCTTCCATACCTTTGCTATCGTGAACAGTGCTGCAATGACCATACGGGTGCAGGTATCATTTCGGATTAGTGTTTTTGTGTTCTTTGGGTAAATTCCCAAAAGTGGTATTGTTGGAAACTCCATGTTGAGTAGTTTGAGGAATCGCCATACAGCTTTCCATAGTGGTTGGACCAGTTCACATTCCCACCAGCAGTGTAGAAGAGTTCCTTTTTCTCCACATCCTTTCCAGCATTTGTTGTTGCCTGTATTTTTAATGTGTGCCATCCTCACAGGTGTGAGGTGGTATCTCATAGTGGTTTTGATTTGCATTTCCTTGATTATAAGTG
>PVIJ01009254.1:0-61140 GCA_004024925.1 Scalopus aquaticus
TTCTTTCTTTCTTTCTTTCTTTCTTTCTTTCTTTCTTTCTTTCTTTCTTTCTTTCTTTCTTTCTTTCTTTCTTTCTTTCTTTCTTTCTTTCTCTAACTCTCCTATAAGCTGGAACCCCATAAGTTGCTTTGTAGTGCTAGTGCATTCATTAACATGCCATGCTTTGGAGTGGGTTTTAAAGGAACACTGAACATGGAACTCCAGAAATCTCACTTACATCCTGTTGCAAACTTACACATCATCTTTAAAAAGTATCTGAGTCTGACAAATTTAGAACCCATATCCTAATAATTTAGCCTAGTTTTTTTCTATTTTTAAAATAAATTAATTTATCTTTAGCCTTAATAGAAGTGGTTTAATCCCCTGGTTCTCAAATTTGACTGCCTTTTGGAACTGTCTCAGAAGTTTTACATCTTGATTCCTGATTCCCACCACCAAAGATTTTGATTTAATTGGCAAGAGTGTGTCTCAGACAGAGGTTTTTTCCCTTTAAATTTCCTTAAATGAATCTAATATATAGCACATTTTGGAAATCCTTAACATAAATAAAAGAAAAATCATGTGAACATGCAAGAGAGAAAAAACAAGAACAATCAGGAGTGAGGAACATGAGAATCTGGACACTTGGTAGGTAAATGAGGAACTCAAGCAACAAAGAAAAGATGAGGAACTAAAATGGTGTTTGAATATAGGTGAGAGGTGAGACATAATTCAGAATATAGGGGGAAAATATCATCACTTGCATAAGAGAATGATTTAATAAGTAGAGTATATTAAGAAAAACTTCATGTAAAATATAACTCACTTCTTTTTTTCATTTGATTTCGAGTTTATTTTATTATGTTTTTTTAATTAAAGTAACATTGGTTTATAACACTGTTTGCATTTCAGAGGTATAGGATAGCCTCTTTCATGTTCTGAAGATATATATATATCTTATATATATATATATATACACACACACACACACACACACATACACACATATATAAATACATATGTGTATAATATACACATACACACATGTATGTCAATATATATACAGTGGAATACTGCTCAGCCTTTAAAAGGATGAACTCTTGCCATTTGCAACAATATGGGTGAAAATAGAGGGGGTTATGCTAAACAAAATAAGTCAGAGGAAAAGACAAATACCTGATGGTATCACCTATAGGTGGAATATCGAGAAACAAAACAAAGAGTTAGATATAGCTGAACCAATAAAAAATGCTAGAAATATGATTGTAGAGCTGAAGCTTCTGGGGGGTGGGAGGGGAGAGAACAAAGTGGACTATAGTGTATCTCACTTCTTGAAGAAGGTGGTGGGTAAGAACAGGCAGGGAGAAAGACCGAAGTCATTTCCTAGAATTGGAGAAAGATTTGGATCTTTCTGTAAAGAATACAGAGATAGGAGAAATAAGGAATAATGTCCAAAAATCCCCCAAAAGAGCCACAAGTATTTGGAGCATAACACATGTGGATATAGTCATATTGTGGAAGGCTTAGGATAAAACCAATGACTCAATAACCTGTGCTTTCTTGACCCTTCTGTCATCTTTGGTATGGAATCTAAGTAACATTTTCCCTTCTACCCTAAGAACAGTGACCACTCTTGGTCTTCCACTGTCTGACCTCACTCTGGCTGTTTTCCTCCAAAGCCTTAGAGCCCTCATGGCAAGTTTTGGGACTAATGTATCCAGCATTACCAGCTTCATACTAACAGGCTTCCCAGAGATGGAGGATTTGGAGCACTGGCTGGCTGCCTTCCTCTTGCTGCTTCATGCCATCTCCATTGTGGGAAATGCCTTAATTCTCTTCATTATAAAGGAGGAGCAGAACTTACACCAGCCAATGTACTACTTCTTGTCTCTGTTGTCTGTCAATGACCTGGGTGTATCCTTTTCTACACTGCCCACTGTATTGGCTGCCATGTGCTTTCATGCTCCAGAGACTGCCTTTGATGCCTGCCTGAGCCAAATGTTCTTCATTCACTTTTTCTCCTGGACTGAATCTGGGATCCTGCTGGCCATGAGTTTTGATCGCTATGTGGCCATCTGCAACCCCTTGCGTTATTCCACAGTGCTGACCGATAGCCGAGTGGCTCACATGGGCATATCCATCATCATCCGCAGCTTCTGCATGGTCTTCCCACTGCCTTTCCTTCTGAAGAGGCTGCCCTTTTGTCAAGCCAATGTGCTTATTCATTCCTACTGCTTACACCCAGACCTGATCCGCCTGCCGTGTGGAGATACCACCATCAACAGCACGTATGGCCTGTCCATTGTCATCTCTGCCTTTGGGGTGGACTCCGTGCTCATCCTCCTCTCTTATGTACTCATACTGCATTCTGTGCTGGCCATTGCCTCCCAGGAGGAGAGACTTAAGACACTCAACACCTGTGTGTCACACATCTGTGCTGTGCTCATCTTCTATGTGCCCATGGTTAGTGTGTCCATGGTTCATCGATTTGGGAAGCATGCTCCTGAGTATGTGCACAAGTTCATGTCCCTGGTATATCTCTTCGTGCCTCCTATGCTCAACCCAATTATATATTCCATTAAGACAAAAGAAATCCGTAAGAGGCTACAGAAAATGTTGGGACTTAAGTGATGACCAGGGAGAAAAGTTTTGGAAAGCCAGGTGCCTTAGGAGTTTGCTGCTGTGGGGGCATACTAGGCCAGTTGTTGGAGGGTTTCAATTTCCACTTTAATGTGGATCTATATGGGTTGCAGAGTATCGGCTGGCAATAGCCCAGAACTGGGAAACTCAGACTGCCCTATATTGTGCTTAACAACGTCATAGGTTGCCACAAATGACTTTTCTCAGTTTCCACAAGGAAAAGAGTTTTCAATTAGACCTTTTTATTTGCTCCAATATACTATTAAGCCATCTATGCCTTCAAGTTAATCTCAAAACAGACAAAACCAATGTATGCATAAATTGTGTTATAACTGGGGATTATATTACTTGAGATTATACGTATCCCCCAATACTTTAAAAAAGAATAACAGTTTTGAGTATCTTTAAACTTTAAAAACTAAGACACATGATAGCTGTGACAGATTTGCACTGTTGAAATAAAAAAGAGTATTCCTGAGTTGTATGAAATGGAATATATATGCTTGCCCTATGGACTATGTAACATAACACCTGTTTCATTAAAAAATGAAATGTTGTCATTCCTTGGCATGGCTGGGAGAAGAATTAACTCCCTTAGCTAACTATCTAAATGAAAAGTTAAGATACCAGTGATGCGATGGTGGAGTAAATCTACACATTGCGATGGGGCCAACTCCCTGTTAGAAATGGACATGTATGGCCTGTGGCAGCAGAAGTCCTGCTGTCACCATTTTGTGTGGTGATCTGTGTTTATTCTTTTAGAAAACAATTGTGGGATGATTATAGATCAAAAATAAATTTGCTAAGGAGGCAAAACACTAAAAACTTAGGTTTTTTTATAACATAGAAAACCAAACCACTATGTATACATGCATATGTTTTACTGCTCTTTAAAAATATTGACCATATCCTAATTAATAGAATCAAAAACCTTGGTTCAAGCTGGTAAAGTAAGTAGTGTACTTACATCAAAGGAAATGATAAGTTTTACACTTGTTTATCATATTGTTGTGCAAACAAAAAGCTTAGAGTGTTCTCTATGAAATCATATCAGGCTTAGTTTTGTGGAAGTGTCCAAGTGTCCAGTTTACACCTGAGCTGTATCTTATAACTCTCTTTTCTCCTAATAAACAATGCACTTATTTTTTTTACAATATTTGTACAGATGTTCTCGTAGATAGTTGAAAATGTAGAAAGCTATTTCCTGCTGAGTGTAACCATTAATAGTCATACCTTACAGAATAATTGACATGAGAAATATTTCCAGTCTAGTGCCACTAACCAAATTATTTATAGTTTTGAATATATTTGTTTAGTAAGAATTTCTTTGTTTGAGTTTCAGATTTATTTCTTATTTCTCTTCTACATATAAAGATTTGTTTGGTGAATTGCTGACTCTCAGATTTTTGTGTGAAAATCCACAATAGATTTTGTTTTCACAATGACAAGTCAAATACAGAAAAAGCCACTTAACACCCTATCTGTTTTAAGCTGTTTGACATTACAGAAGAATTGGTCTCAGTCAGAGACATGGGGCTTTGCTGTCAAGAAGAATAATTCAAATTGACTGTGATCCATTGTTGTTTCTGTCTTTCATTGTGAAATCACAGATTGACACCGGGGAAGTTTATTTTTCCCAGCTGGTAACATGGAATATTTACTGTCAGTAGAAGCCTTTTGGTTCTCAGCCCTCATTCTGTCCTAACACAGTTCACATGAATGTTTATTACATTTCCACCAGCAACATTTCCCCATCACACTGTAGCAATTGAAAATGTGGTGGATGTGGTTTTTGTAAGAGGGTGTTCAAATGGAACGTGTAGCTAGCAAAAATTGCCTTCCGTCTCTCTTCAGGCAGGCTTTTCTCACAAACCTTAATAACTAAGTTCCGTCATGACTGATCCCTCAAATCTGACACTGTGCCACCATATTGTAGGCTTCAATACATTTTATTGAAAAAGTAAATAAATGAGCTGTTATGTTTCTTATAAGTCAACAAACAAAAAGCAAAGTTTGTAAGAAAAATAGTTGGCCACCAGAAGTACATTCACTCTCCAGAAAATCTCCGTATTGTTCTTTAGACCTGTAGTTGAGTTAAGATCATGACTAAATATCTCTGGTAGAAAAAAAATGAAGGTGGAGTCATATTATAGTGAGAAATTTTCTTGAGCACCCTGACTAAGAGTAAATGACCTAAGATAGAGATTATTCAATAAACAACTCTGACTTTTGCATTTATCGACTGAGAATTGTTTGTCAATGAAGCTTTTATTAAAGCCTGTCACACACTATTGGGTGTGTGATACATGATACAAATCTTAATGACTAAATTCCATCATGAATGATCCCTCAAATCTGACACCACCAGAATGATACATGATGTTGCGATTTATAGAAAGTTTTGTCTGGGGGTTATATTTTCTATTTGAAGAGTAGTTGGAGGCTTATATAAATACCAGTGAACTATGTTTAGATGTATCAGGTGACTCTTGAGTTACATGTGTAGGGAGCCCATCAGGACTGGGGATTGCTTCACTGAGGGTGAGCTGGATTTCTTTGCGGTTTTCAGAAAGTCAGACTGATGGCTAGCTATGCCCCAGTTTGATCATTACCCTCTTCTATCAAGCTTTCTGCAGATTCTCTCACTTCCTTGGCTTACAAAAAAGTTAATCCCATTTAAGTCTAACCAATACAGATTTGTGTTTTTTCGATTCTGCATTGCATTCTAGTTATACGGACTTTTCTATGAGTCTTACTATGAGGCACAGAGATCAAGAAGCCAATCCTTTCATTACTCTTGTTCTAGCTTCTTTTCTGTCTTTTAGCAACTCACTCAGCATGGGCTCTGGAGGGTGAACTACGCACCCATGACGAGGCAGTACAAAAGCATGACCTTTCAGACAAGGAGATTCTTTTCCCTTGTAAACCTCAAAATAGTTCTTAGCAAGCTTATTTGAACCATGATCAGTATTTAATTTTCTTAGATTGGAGGCAAACCTAAGAAATCAAAATTAAAGATATATAAGACCCGCTTTTCTCCTTTTCACTGCATCATATTTCAAGTATTTTACCATTTCAGTAGGACATGTTGGATTCAAAGAAAAACTTGTTAAATAAGAAGAGGTAAAAGATTATACTTAAGGAAGATAAAGGTGGGGGTTATCTTAGACCTTCTTAGGATGAAGCTGCTGGAATGAACTTAAGCTTTTCTTATGGCACCTATCACATAAACAAAACAAAACAAAACAAAACTAAAAGTGCTGTGTCCTCTCCACAATAAACAAGCAGAATTTGTAATTATTAATGGAGAAAGAAAGGACAGAGAGAAGCCAGAGACTCTTTTAGAACCATTAGTCTCCTGCTTCTTGGTATTTCTCCTATGACACCACTGGGTTTCAAGGTTAAGTCTGTGGGCAAAAGGGAAGCCTTCCTCTCTCTGCCTGGGTTGGGAATCAGTGATTTCCTAACTTTTACATAGCGGCTTCTCTAAGTCTTGCCTTTGCACGTACATCTTTGTTTATATGTTCATTATCTTCATGTATATATTAATGAAGGCTTTCAAGGTATTATATTATTATTGCTATTATTACTTAAAAGTTGCAAACTAGAGCTTCCTATATGAATCAGAAAGGTTATTATTTAACTTGATTATTCAGTCATATTCTGACTCTAGAACCCTAATTACCCCAATATTTTCTGTAATCCAATCATACTCATTAAAATAATTTATAGTGGACAAGGACACATATGCTAATGTACTTATGGACATTTTTGGAAATCTGGATCCCAAACACTTACAATAGCTCCTTTTAGAAATAGTTTCCTCTCTCTGGCACTTGACATTTCAGGATATTTCTTCGATAGAATTTTGTACAGAGAGAGAAAAGCTCTGGATAACTGCATGATCTGCTGCTGTGAAGTCTAGTCCAGTTCCCTTGTTGAGTTAGATGAGACTCTGTATGACATTTCCTTTATTTCAGAGTAGAAATAAACCCAAACTCAGCCTGAGAGCACTGGAGCACTGAGAGGCTAAACAAAATTATTATTTTGTCACATCTTTGCTATCAAGTAAAGATTATGCCAAGAAAATCAAACTAGAAGATGGTCTGAAAGGATTATTTTCTGTGTTTAAATCATAAATACTCTACTTTGCCTATCCCCGGTCTTTTGGAGCTGGAAATTCTAGAAGGACATAATATGTGATATCTCTTATCATGTCACTGTATGGAAGAAATTTAAAACCCCAAGAAGGGGAGAGAAAGAGAAATCACATATTTAATACAGTGTAAAAAAAATTGTGTTTAGATATTGAATATTGTTCTCCCTGGGGGAGGACTGAGTGGTAGGCGGATAAGGGAAGTAAAGGGGAGTCTGGAGTTTCCTTTAAATAACAGTATCTATCATTTTTGTGTCATATTTTTTCAGGCATCTTATGGCAAATTCTGACATCAAAGATCACTTTGTGAAGTTAGAACAACTGATGTATATTTGGAAATGGAAAGTAAGGATACAATGGTAATGTTAATAATGATACCAATTAAACCAAGATCAAGTGTTTGCAGTGCCTTTATATAAACACTGGAGACAGACTAGTATTGAATCTCATCTTGATCATGTATTATCTGTGTTACCAGAATAATTAATTCCGTTTAGCACATAGAATTAATGAAGAGTAAGTGAATTAATGCACATAAATAATTTAAAATGGATCTTGACACTTTTAGGATTCAATAGAATTTTGAATTATTATATTAGTACTATTTATTATTGTAGAAAAATGATTCCTAGCATAAATTTCCTACTGAGTTCTGTCTGATTACTTAATTGTATCCAGTGTTTATGTTTCTAACAATGCCACTGATGTTTTCTGAATGTCCGAAAATTTGCTTTGTGTTGCACGTTTTACCGTTCCGTTTCTTGATCTTTTCCGTTCCCACTAGTACACATGCCTACTTATTCTTGATGTGATGTGATGATGATGATGAGGATACTATGGATAACAGCCCTTGACTACCATAAACATTTGATTTTAAAGCCAAATGTGAATATCACGTTTTGATGCGGCGAAACATGCGGACAATGGCCCGGCGGATCTCCTTGGTCTTGGCGCTATAAATGAGAGGGTTGAGAACCGGGGGTACAAAGAGGTAGATATTGGACATGAGAACATGCACGTAGCGTGGAGCATGCTTCCCAAAGCGGTGCACTGCGGAGACACCAATCATTGGCACATAAAATGCAAGTACAGCCAGGATGTGCGACACACACGTGTTGAGGGCTTTGTGGCGCTCCTCGCGGGAAGCGATGGCCATGACAGAGCGCAGGATGAGCACGTAGGAGAGGAAAATAAAAATCAGATCCATGCCAAAGGTGGATACGAGAACAAAGAGCCCATAGATGCTGTTGATAGTGATATCGGCGCAGGCCAGCTTCATCATGTCAGGGTGAAGGCAGTAGGAGTGAGAAAGAACATTGGATCTGCAGATAGGCAGCCTCTTAATGAGGAAAGGAAGTGGGAAGAGGGTGACGAAGCTCCGAGCAGTCACAGCCAAACCCATCCCGGCAATGACGCCATTTGTAAGCACAGTGGCGTAGTGCAGAGGGTCACAAATCGCCACGTAGCGGTCAAAGCTCATGGCCAGCAGGATACCAGATTCCATCATGGAGAAGGAATGAATGAGAAACATCTGCACTAGGCAGGCGTCAAAAGCAATGCTGCGGGCATTGAGGCAGAAGGTTCTGAGCACGGTAGGTAGTGTGGCCAGGGACATGGCCACGTCACTGAAGGACAGCATGGACAGGAAGTAGTACATGGGCTCGTGGAGGTTGGGCTCCAGGCGCACGGCCTGCAGGATCACAGTGTTACCCCCAAGGGCCACAGCATACATCACGCAGAGGGGCCCTGCCAGCCAGGAGTGAGAGCTCTCCAGCCCAGGGATTCCAGTTAGCAGAAAGGAAGTAGGGCGGGTGACATTGAACAATCCCATGGCAGGAGGAAACCAGGACAATTTTCAGGCTCAGGCCTTCTGACTTCGAATGGGGGTCAAGAAACCAGGGAGTAAGAGACACAGTTGGAAACTGTGTCTACCCAGTCTAGCCAATTGGAAACTGATGCATTCATGAAATTACTGGTTTGGGGAAAATGCAGGTAAATTTCTTTTCTTCATATTTTATGATCATCAGGCCACAAGCAGGGTTATTTTCCTCTGTTTTATGAAGAAGGAAGACATTGAAGTAGTTACTTCAAAAATACCAATTGATTACAAGGAAATATTTAAACTATATTATACACCATTTTAATGTGTTTTAGAAGAATCATTGAATGAAAATATGTTAGCTACAATTCATAACTAGCTTTTTATTTTTAAAATTTTTATTTTTATTTTTATTTATGTCCTTTACATTATGTGAATTGATGGTGGGAAACTTACAGGGAATACATAATAATGTAAAGGTCATAACTAGTTATTATAAATGTACCCTGGGAGTTTAAGTTAATAGTACTTGGAAATTTAAATATTTACTTGAAAATGGAAATTCAGTTGTGTCACTGATTATGAGAGGATTCCCTAGGGCTGGTATGAATTATGATGTGTGGTTGTTCAGGGTGAGGAAATGTGTGAGGGATGTGGAGGAAATTGCCAGCCTCCAGACATCAATCTTTCATCGTCCAAGTTGCTGCAGAAAAAACATGTTTCTCAAGCTCATACTCTCTGTCCACATTGTCTTGCATGTGTGCACACATCTATATGTGCACCACATAGATGAACATATACATTTGTATATTCACACATCCCTCCTACAGACATGCCTTTTAGACTCCCACTCGCCTAGTACCATTAGCCCACTCTTTCTACCCTATGCATTATATTTACTCACAGTTTTTCTTACAGTGACATTTATAAATTACTCATTTCCTGGAGGCTAACCTTTAACTCATTCTCTGTGAGGGTGATTATATTATTTATTCTGTTCTGAAACCCCTTTGTGTTCATTCCCTCATGATGAATAAAGATAGGGAAAGCTATACGGGTTTTCAAACTGTTTCACTTTTCGAAGAGGAGCTCCAGAAATACATACCAATGGATTCCCTTTCTCCTTTCTTTCCAACTTCTAACAAAGCAAGACCAGAACATCAGAGCACTTTCTGCTGGGAATGGAGGAGGAAGTGGACCTGGGAGCTGAAGATCCCCGTGGTGCTAGAATGGTGAATAGTGCAGCACCAACATTCTGGGAAACAATCCTGCATATTCATATTCTCTCTCTCTCTCTCTCTCTTTTTTTTTTTCTTTCCACATCTTATGTTTCCCACAAAGTCAGTGGCTTCTCTGTGTGATTGGTTACATTTCTGGTTTTAGAGCTCAGTCTGGGCAATCCTGTCTCCCCTCCAAACTGTAACTTCTTGGTCCCAGGACTCACCAACGTTATTCACTTTTTATTTCTTCCCCCTGACTAAAATTCTCATTCTCCATAAAGGCCCTTATTGAAGGTAATCAGAAAACAAACAAAAAATCCCCAAACCATAAAACACAAAGTCAGCAAAAAAGTGAGCTAAGTTAATGGGGACAGAAAGAGAAAGGGGGAGAAAACAGGCTTTAGTGAAAGCAGGATTCTGCACAGGACAAAGTCAAATTTGATACTAAAATACTAACTTTGAGCATTTGTAGAAAAAAGGCTACTTATCAGTTCCAGAATCTGCTTGTTTATCATATTGAGAGGCCACTGACCTTGTGAGTTGCCTGGATGCAAGTGAAGAGAAGAATATAGTGAGAGAAAACCAATATTGAGCACATGATGTGTACCAGGAAGGAACTTTGCATCCATTATCCTTTTAATCCTTGACACATGTGGAAGCAGAGCCCACTGTGGTTAGCTTGTCTCCTAGAGTATGACTAGTAGGTGGTAAACCTTAATTTAAATAAAGATTCATAAGAGTCTCCAAAATCTTTCTGAGGTCTATCAGCCATCATTAAGGAATTGGGAACGAAGTTGAAAAAGAAAATAGAGATACACAGATCTGAACAGAGATTTCGCAGGTTCTCCTGAACAAACTCTCCTAAAGTGAGATTCATGTGGCTAAAATAATGCAAAAAGTACTTGCCTGCAATGCTGGACTCAATTTCTTCTGCTCCTGGAACCAAGAACTCCTAACTGAAGTCATATAGCAGGGCTGTTTGGGGAAATAACAGCTCCTGTCAAGAGCTGTGGAGGGTCAAGAGTCTTAAGATTTCACCCTGGTTATGGCCTTCCTGGATTATGTGAACTTGGGACATTTTTTTTCCTTTTTATATCCCAGGATCCTCTTTATAACTATTTCCTTAAAGACATTTTAAAAGACCCTTTATAGCTCTGACATTCTTTTAATTTACTTTTAAATTTCTGATCAAGGAAAAAATGCTTATGAAGGTTTGCTGGGATTTTGAAAGAAGACAAAAATAAGGTAGGGATGAGGCTAGAGGGGTTTATAAAGAGACTCATCTAAAGACCATAGTTTTTTTTTTTATCTAAGTCATAGATTAAACCTGGTTACAAATGTTGAACTTTAAATGTTCATCTAAAGTTGGTGACTATCTGATTTCTTCTACTCTCAACCTTCTGGGGATTTTTAGATATTCTATCTCAGAATTCATAAGATGAGAACAAAGTGAGACCATGTACCAGCTAAGCTGTTAGTTTGAGGTTGTGATCACTTTGTTCCTGGATAGCTGAATCCTTCTTCCTACGTCCTGTTAATGAGTCTTGGAAACATTGATTCCGGAGAGAGCGACGTGGAAAGCAAGCTGTTTGGAGAAGTACAGGGAGCCACATGAGTCCCACAGTCAGAGAGTGGCAGCACCAGAGCAAGAGCTCCAAGTCCAGGCAATTTTCACCTACTCTGCTCACCCTACTAAGATTCTGCTTCTTAATAACCTCCGCCCAGCTTCTCTCTCTTCATGACCCCCTACCCCTTTTCCATTTTAACTCTTTCTTGAGTGTGGTTTGAGGAGACTCAGCCTACCAAACCCAACAGTGTTTTAGAACTCACCAGATGACAGATGATACACCCACAGAACAGAACATCCTTTTCTTTATGCTAACGTGAAGTCAAAGCTGGTACTTTTGTATCTCACTCGAAGCCCCAGGAGAAGATGAATGATGGTGACTTTGTGTCTGAAAATTCACCGGGGAGACATTAGTCTCTTGAAGTTCTTAATGAATATAGAGATTAAATCATGTGCTCTTTTAGCTGAGAAAGAACCTGGCAATCTGCCAGATCAATTCTCTCTCTAGGACATGGCACCATCTGTGGATGGGCAGACACTGTGGGAGAGAATCTCATTACTCCTAAGAGGTCCCAGGGTTTTGTAATAGGTTGAACAAACCCAACAAATCAAGTATATCAAGAAAATAACTTTTTACTTTTCCCTTTTGAAATACATTGGATAGAGTTAAATCTTTTACCTGTGGAAGAAAATTCAGGTTCCTAAGTTTTCTAGACACATTCACATAATAAAACATCCTCTGGGGCGTAGTTAAATTATAATTTAACCAGATAGTGGTTAGTCCTACTCTATTGCAACAAACGCTCTGCCCCCAAATGGTAATAGTTTCTCATTCAATTCTGCTATCAAAGCAGCAAGCTTGCTTGCATCTATCCAGTTAGATTTCTAGGCATGAATACCAGTGTGTGATGCTGTTTTTTCCCCCCTCAAATTTCAGGGGACATATGTTTGTGTCTCCTTATGAGAATCTTAGGTCCGTTGAGTTTGACTGAAGGTATAGTGGGATGTCCCTCTCTATCCCTTTCTTTCGGGTATGGGGTAGAAGGCTTGGAGTGGGAAAAATGAGCACTTTCCAGACTTTCCCCTTGCTTCATCTCATTTTCTCATCTTTTGTTTTCCTCCCCTATATATATTTTTCCTTTCTTCTTTTCACCACATCCTCTTCCTTGTATTCCTTTTTGTCTTTTTCCATAGCAATAGCTATGGTAGAAGTGGTTCCTTCATTCATGCTTTTTACCCATAATCATAGTGGAAAAGCAAAAAGAAAAACAAAACCCTGATTCATCATTGCCCAAGTCACTGTGAAACCTCCTCTGTCAATCAATATATATTGAGCTTCAATTTACTGCCAAAGCATTATGTAAAATATTGTGGCAAGTCTGGAAATATCACCATATAATCCTGTTTTCAATTTTATTTTCTTCATTCCACTTCTCACTCTTTGAAATTATGCTATGCCTGTCTGTTTATATCACCCCCACTAAAATAGAAACATGATCAGAATGGACCTTGACTGTTTTGTTCACAGTTGTGTCTATATTTTAAAAAATATTGTAGGACACCTTTTCGGAGCTGAGTAAACATTGGTTGAATAAATGAATTCAAGATCTTTGCTTGCTTTGATAAAAGTAATGTGAACTTGTCTCTTGCTCAGTTCTGAAAGTTTTCTGTTTTCTCTGTGCAAATATTTCTGATCAATTTTATATTATAGACTCCTGCAGTATACTTTATATTCCTGATGATAGTCTTCCACACCAATGGCCACTGCTTCACTTGTTATATTTGTGCCTGTTCCATAAATGCTCCCAGAGGGGGATCCCATTTGATGTTGCTCATCAGCATATTTCCAGTTTCTAGCATAGTGCTTGGAGTGAAGTATTTAGTGCTGTTCTATTGAGTACATGTGTGCTAGTCACAATGTAACCCGGGGAACAAATAGCAGGGGCCAGTTATGATTCAGTTCAAGCATAAAAACCATACCAATTCTTTTATTTTATTATTAAGATTTATTTATTTATGCATACAAGAGCTGGGGTGCAGGCCAGGTGTGCAGGGGAGGGGTGGGAGGATTCACCAGAGACAGTGGGGAACAGAACAGGCAGATCTACTAAGTACACTGCTGAGGGGAGCAGCGGGTGAGGCAGGAGTGGTCTGCTGCGCCATGTGGGAAGCTCCTTGGCCAGGGATCGAACTCATGCTGCAGTGGCTGCATAGCTTCATAAGCTGAGACTTAAACCATTGCGCCACCAGGGAGGCCCCTCATACAAGTTCTTTTGAGAAAAATTAATGTAACAAATTGTCAACCACTTATTAGAAAGTATAAACATGTATTAGCACAAGAAACTGAGGGGAATATAAAGATGTCATTGGAGGTAGCAACTTGAGGATGTAGCTTCTAATCCTGGAGCAAGAGGAAAAAAGAGAAGTTTAGAATTATTAAATCTCACATGCTTGGAGGAAGAGTCTTTTGGGGCTGGTGACTTAGATTTTGGAGTAGTTGCCATTGTTTGTTTAAGTGATGCTGGGGTTCAAGAGTCAGACAAGAGGCCCCTGTAACTGGTAATTGCTACTTTAAGTGGATGTGGCAGGGGATTTTTCCGGCTTCTTCTGAGGTCTTTAGAGGTCACGGTAAGAGAGGTTCTGAGAGTGTTGCATAGCTGAAAAATGGAAGCACATGATGCCACTGAGCTTAACCACTGGTACTTCAATGAAAGGTTGCTGGGGTAACACTGACAGCAACAGAAAGCAAACTGTCCTTCCTGCCTCAGAGTCCTAGAGCCCCCTATTTGCAGATCTCCAGAGCTGGTTTGTATAGGAGAAGTCCAATTTGCAGAGACCCCATCCTACTTACCACAAAGAATGTCATAAAAGATGGGATTGAGACTGAAGTACAATAGCATAATAACAAGTAAAACAAAACAGTGAATTCAATCTTGGGAAATGTTTACCAACTTTAAAATTAGCTGAGAAATTTACCAGGAGACACTAATACAACCTAAAGCTCTCCAGTCGCTGGAAACTATTACTACCCCTGGGCTGGAGAGTCAAAGGTGATGTGCGGAGCTGGAGCCAAGGTGAGCCCAACCAATAAAACCTAGAGGGAGTCAGTGTCATGGCCTGTCTGTCAGCGCTTCCTCATAGCTGAGCTATCTGGAAGCTAGTTAACATCGACGTTGGGTATATTCATCAATAATCACAAGTAATATCCAATGCTATAAAGAAGAAAAGAAGTGTGCAGAGTGGATCTGAGGGTAAATATCTGCCTTTGGTACAGAACAGAAACACACTCATTCACTCACCTCATGGTATCATATCACTAGCAAGGAAGATAGCTGATCTCCCACACACTTGCATCTAGTAGGACCACACAAGGGGTCCACTCAGTGTAGTCTATGAAAAGTGAGAGTAATTAAGATTCACTTCTGGGGAACAGAGATTCTGTCATAGAAAAAGGTCATCTTTCTCAAAGTGAGACAGTCAAATTTTTCTGGAAACTACTATGAGATTAGCATACAACCAAGACCTAGTTCTAGCCTTAAAACTTTAACCACTCAAATCTAATGGCTGACTCTCCATAGTTTACTTTTGCCGTGAAAACACTGATTTATTAGGGTTGTCTCTGTGTATCCACTGGAGAAAGAGCCACCTGGGGGAAGAACAAGATGTCACTAATATGGGGCTCAGGTATGGCGAGGAGTGTTTATTTGTTAAACGTAAGCAGTTGAGCTTGGGACAGCGAACAGTAGTTGAAAAATTTGATTCTTGTCTTTAATCATATGAAAAATATCAACTATACTAAATACACATAATTTTTCCCATAATGTTTACTAATATTGAGTCTTTATAAAATGCTAGAACATGAGATCATTCATATTAGGTTGAATTTTGTTGTGGTTTTGAACATGTTTTGTGTCTTCCAAAGGATGACCTATGTCTTGCTCCATCTTACTATTATTATTATTATTTTTTTAAATAAATATTTATTTTTATTTATTCATGCATGAAAGAATTAGGGTGTAGGCTAGAGGTGCCAGGGGTAAGAGGATTTCCCAGAGACAGAGTGGGGAGCAGAACAGCCGGATCTACTGAAATACATTGCTGAGGGGAGCAGTGAGAAGAACAGGAGAGGTCTGCTGTGCCGTGTGGGTCAGCTCCCTGGCCAGGGATGGAACTGAGGCTGCAGTAGCTCACAATAGCTTGATCGTGCTGAGACTTAACTCCTGTGCCACCAGGGAGGCTCTTATTATTATTATTATTATTATTAAAAAATTTAGTGACATTTTATCATGAAAAAATTGGAACTATTTGGGAAAGCAATCAAAAGAATGTGAGCCTGTTGATTTGGGAACTGGACCAAAGCAATTGTAGGCTCCTCAGGGCCTGAAAAAGTGAGTTCTGCTTGCCTTCCCCATTGCCAGAAGCTGCTCAAGGTTTTATCCCTGAGATAAAATGTGTGGCTAAGATCATCTGCACAGTGCATGTGATAAAACTCAGCTAAAGTCACTATGACTTTTAAGATTTGGTGGGCAGGTGTATAAAACTACTTGTCTTATCATAGACAAGTTCCTCAGGTTATTGAAACTGTCACTACCTAAATGGAATGGCCGCCCTTTTTACTCAGTCTCTTTGTCCTCTGTATGTACGGGTAAGTTTCAGACTGCACCTGGGTTGTGATAAAACAGAAACATACAGAATGTTTGAAAGAATTTTACAGGGAACACTAATGTTCTGCCACCTGTATTATATCATTAGTACCTTATTATGCTTCTTTCTTATATAGAAATTCTACTTTTATTAATTAGTCTGTAATTCTACTCTTATTAGTCTACACTTTCAAAGTATGTTACATCGTCAATATAGTTTCCGCTAAACATTTCAGTTTTCATCTAATTAATTGAATTTTAATGTTTTGTAATTTTTTTATTTATTCCAAACATGTCATGCACAGATTTTACATGCACATTAGAAGTGATCTGATCAGTGTATTGATTTTGTCCTGCAGTATGTTTATGTGTTTAGCTAGCATCTGGATGTATATTTGTTTAAACTATCTTTACAACAACAGGTCTGGTGTCTTTATTGCTCGGTATAAAAATGACTCTGAGAATAATACCTGGAACAAAATAATGCTCAAAATTGCATTTTTATTCAAATTATATTGGTCTTATTGGAACTTACCTAAATTTGCAAATGTGGGATCACTTTTTATGGAGGACTAAAGGAAAACTTAAATAAAAAGTATGTTATATAGATGCTGGCATGCACTGTACAAAAAACAAAAACTGCAATATATCTAAGTTCCATACATGAATCTGTAAAAAGAATATGTCATACTTTTTGTTCATCTGTTAATGAGAATGTAGATATATGTTCGAAATACTTTTGGATATGTGAGCATGGGAGTATATTTGAAATATATGTTTGTTTCTTCAATTATGATATGAATCTTTAACTATTTCTAAAGTTATATCTATAATATACATTAGACACTATAATCAGTGTAAGAGTAAAGACTATAACATGTATTTGATGTGATAAAATATGTGATTAGTGTCTAGAGCATTGCATAGTTTTGTGAGCATCCTTATGTTTATCTGGCTGTATTCGTATGGATCTGAAAGAGTAGGTATGCTAGTAAATAAGCAACTGAATGAGTGTGAATGTGTACCTGCCTGGGCCTCAGAATGAATATAACTATGTATGTGTGTGCATTCATGGGTTTGCAGTTCCTGATCAAGGAAGAACTGGTATAGGAGTAGGTAGAATGATGACATCAGGGATAATGGGGCCCAAAATGATATTCTCCTGAGGGCAGTTCTCCTGTGGCTCAGCTCACGGCTCATGGATACTGCCCCCTTCATTATTTCCATTTTCCTTTCTCTGGCCACAAACAAATGAGCCTAGGGATTTTGGGGTATTCATAAATTTGTGAGTCATAAGAGAATGAGTTGATGTTGCTCTGTGGACTGGACCCACGAATCAGTCCATCTAGCTACAGGAAACAGAAACTGCTGTCACCCAGTGAGTGGTCCCTCCTTCTTTTGCCCTTTGGGCTCCTTATCTAAACTTGTTTTAAACTTTAGCACTCTTACTGTTTTGGTTGGGAGGGAGAAGTAATTGGGTATTGGTCACAGCAACTTGATGAGCTATAAAAGGCAAGATCTAGAAGACAGAACGCTTGACTCTCAGTATCTCAGAATTGATGCGGGAAGCATCCAGAGCGACAGTATTTCAAAAAGTTTGACTAAGAATTGTGAAAGGATAATAGAGTAGAAGCTAGAGAGGAAAAGTTGTATTTTAATAACAAGATGGTTTTACACTTGGTTATTACATGAAGGGGAGAGGATAGAATACAGTACAATGGATTAATGCAAGGGCAGGTGGCAAAAATTGAATCCTGATGGTGAAAGACCTCACCTTGCAGAAGGAGAGGTATCTCTTTCTCAGAAACCAGGGGTAAGTACGAGTGAAGTGTTAACTAGTTTAAATTTAGGATTGGTAAGTACTCAGTCTCTTGTTTTTTTAATACAACACTTACTTCTTTGGTTTAATCCAGCTGTACACCCAGGTTGATTATGGAGTTGGTCAAAGGATGGAGTTTACCATGCAACACGAAAGAGAGACAAAGGAGGTGAAGATGCCAGTTCTAGTAGGAGAGTGGGTCAGGAAAAAAAAGTGAGGAAGGAAGTGGTTTTAGACAAATGGATCATAATAAAATGGGAGAATTACTAAGACTCTGGGAGCAAGTGTATGGGCTGGATTAGGTAAGAGAATTGGGAAGCAGAAGGATGTGGTCAGAACATAAAAAATTGAAATTGAAGATTTCAGAGGTGAAACAATTTATGGTGATGGCAACTTCAGGGGTAGCCATGGGACTTGGAGGTTGAGATGAAGTCTGAGGAAAGGGTATTAAAGCCTTTTCATAGCTGTAGAAGTTTTATCTATGCCATCTACCAAAGGGTTGCTAAAACTATAGGTAGTCTTCTTTTTACTTATTTTGTAATTTCTAGTTTCCTTAAAATTTCCAGAATATGACTTCTGGTGTGAGATGGAGGAAGTGAAAAGATGATAGTTTGAAGTCAAGGGAATTAGGGGACCTTGTGCATGTTATCTCCTACTCTGTTACCTTGTCATGTTATGGACACTCACTTGATTACCATGCCTTTAGGGAGTTTCTATGGAGTCTAGACAGGTTAGTGATACAGAATTGAGCAGAACCCAGTAGCTATCTTCAAAAAGATCATAGTTTGATTAGTAATGCAGGAACAAAGACAAACACTTTCAATCTCTGACCTTTTGTGTTAGAGACAGGATGTATGAAAGAAAGTGAAGAACTCCCCCAACCCTCTTGGGCTCATCCCCACTCTGTATTCTCTCACCTTCCTGCCATGTTGGGCCTCAATGGCACCCCCTTCCAGCCAGCCACACTCCAGCTGACCGGCATTCCTGGGATGCAGACAGGTGAAGCTTGGTTTGCCCTAGTTTTCTGCATCCTTTACCTGATCTCCATCACAGGCAACCTCAGCATCATCGCACTGGTGATTCAGGAGCCTGCTCTTCACCAGCCCATGTACTACTTCCTCTCTATGCTGTCTCTCAATGATTTGGGAGTGTCCTTCTCTACACTTCCCACTGTACTTGCGACCTTCTGCTTCAACTACCGCCATGTTGGCTTTGATGCCTGCTTGGTTCAGATGTTCTTCATCCACACTTTCTCTTTCATGGAATCGGGCATATTGCTGGCCATGAGCTTCGACCGTTTTGTGGCTATTTGTGATCCACTACACTATGCGTCTGTGCTGACCAATAGTCGCATCTTAGCCATGGGATTGGGTATCCTTGCCAAGAGTTTTACCACTCTCTTTCCTTTCCCCTTTCTGGTGAAACGACTACCTTTCTGCAAGGGGAATGTTTTGCATCACTCATACTGCCTTCATCCAGATCTAATGAAAGTGGCATGTGGAGACGTGCATGTTAACAACATCTATGGGCTTTTTGTGGTCATCTTCACCTACGGCATAGACTCAACTTTTATCCTACTGTCCTATGTGTTGATCCTGAGAGCTGTGTTAGCTATTGCATCTCGGCAGCAGCGACTCAAGGCACTCAATACCTGCATGTCACACATCTGTGCAGTGCTGGCCTTCTATGTACCTATAATTGCTGTCTCCATGATCCACCGTTTCTGGAAAAGTGCCCCAGCTGTTGTTCATGTCATGATGTCCAATGTCTACCTATTTGTACCCCCAATGCTCAACCCCATAATCTACAGTGTGAAGACAACGGAGATACGCAGAGGGATCCTCAAGGTCTTTTATAAAGCCCAGAGCTGAGGAGGGCTATTCACTGTGAGAGCACTCTACTGGAGAAAGTACTGGGACTTGTTGACTTTTGGAAACAAAATTGGGAGGAGAAGAGTTTTGAATCTTGAAAAATGTGAATATAGAACTAATAAAAGAATATCTGACTCAATAAAATGACACAACTATGTATTGAACATTTATTGTGTGAAAGTCTTTTTACATGTTACCGAGAATGTTATAATGGTAAGTAGAACATATTGTAAGTAAAGAAAGAGGTGTAAAAATGGAAAATATTGAATGGAGAACAGCATATATCCTGAAAAATTTTTGCTATATATGAGAATAATCAAAGTTGTGTGGAGCTAATGAGTTTGAACACAAATAATTCCACTACCACTTCGAGCAAGGCATAAACTTTAGAAGCAAACAACGTCATGTGGAGGCTTGGTGCTTCATGTGAGGTATAGAAATATTTAGTTTGTGGCACTGTGGTACTCAGGATAGGGGTGTATGTGTGTGTGTGTGTGTGTGTATGTGTGTGTGAAGGAGCTTATGAAGAATGAGAGAGGTTATAGTACTTGACACAGGGTTATAGAGTGAAGGTAAGGTTATGATATTGATGTAAGTAACTACTTGAGAGATATTTAGACAACAAGTTTTAGAACCTTACTACCAGAAAGTGTGTTCTAGTGAGCAATGACATTGCTATATCTAAGCTCATTATAAAGACAACATCTTAGGCACCAATACAACACTTACTCAGAACTGCTTTTAATGATTAAAGCTTGAAAAGCACAGTGTTTTCTGTTCTAACATTCTGATGTGTAATTCCAGGGAATTCCAGTCTGATGTGTAACAAAAACATTAAGACTCATAAATATCAAGAATCTGGAAATGGGACTCCCAGACCAGCATCATCTGCATTGCTTGGAAACTTGTTAGGCATGAAAATTCTCAGACCCTTCCTCAGATTTCCTAAGCCAGAACACTAGGGAATTAGGTTTTAATAAGTCCTCCAACTAATTCTGATACATGAGGACATTTAATCTAGAAGATTGGTCTAGCATATTTGGGAGAATTGGAAATAGCTTCCTTTAGACAAAAGGCAGGCTTCACATTGACTCTCTTGGGAAAAAAGATCTTGAGAGATTGCCTGAGTCAGACTGTGGGTGATTTTTAAAGCTGAGGGAAACCGAGCACTTCAAGGCATGTGCTATTAGTAGTAGTGAAGGGAAATGAAGACTTACAGTTTACCATCTCCATAAGTCAGTTCAGATGAAACACAGAAGAATTTAATGAATTATCTCCAGTCACTCAACCACCACTGTAAGGATCCTGTCCTATCATGTGATCCTTGCCTTTCCCACCAATTCCAAAGCTCTTGCAGTCCCTACATATCTGAAATACAAAATTCAGTATACTCTGCCTTTTAAACAAATAGAACCTAGAGGAAAAAAATATTCAGTTGATCACAATGACATGTGGGATGTGACAAATGTCTAGAATGTGTACAAGTCACCTGATAAGAATCTTTTTGAGACTTCCTTTTCTTTTATATAATTTATTAACTTCTTACAACTGTATTTCTTGAGATATTGCTTCCTTCATGGACACTGAGAATCGATGCCTGGAGGGGGCAGCCACATAGAATGGAACTGGGGCGTGAGGACTGGGGCTTGGGAAGGGAAGTGAAAGAGAATTCATTGGGAAGGGAAGGAAAGACTGAGAAACGGTATTAGTAACTGTGCCAATTCTCCAGGAGGGATCCTGCCCTCCCCCCAAGTCCCCACTTTCCTGCTCTCCCTGGCCCAGCACAGAGAGTGCATTCCTCTTAAGGACAGCATAGCCTGTTTACAGAGGGCACTCTGGGAGCTGGTGACTGGTTTCAGCAGTGGGAAGAACCATTCACCTACCCCCCATGCACTGTGTTCCCAAGGCTATCTGTGCTGCCGTAAGATGTCAGCAGAGACAAATATCTGGACCTAGTGTGATCTCATGCTTGTCCTTGCTCTAGTGCTTCCTGCTCCCCTGAAGAGTGCAGCAACCTGTCTGGTGTATCACTCAGAGCCTAATCTGCAGAGAGCTCCTGGTTGGGAGCTTTTTGGAAAGTCATGGAAGCCACCCACATCTCCCCACTATGTGACCTCCAGACCTTCTCCCTTAGTGTATGTCAGAGGCTGCGGGTTGCCACGGTGGACTAGGCCTGCACGAGGCAATCCAGGATATTTTATCCGCTTTGGAGTGTTGGCAGGGATGCCTGCCTGGACCTATTGTTGCATGATCTCTGGTGTTTCCCTGCTCCTCTGGAGATTGCAGGCCTTCTGTGTATATCAGACATCTAACTGGTAGCCTTCCCTGCAGGGGTCTCCTGGATAGTCTTTTTGGGGGAGCCAACTCACCTCACCCCCACCCCAATTCTAAAAAACAAAACAAATCCTCCAGGCTGATTCCCTGCTTATATAGAAATTACTAGTCTTCCCAGTGAGCGCAGCCTGAGCACAAAGGGCATCCAGTTCCCAGTGTCAGTGTGTCTGGGTGGTACCCACCTCCCCTCACTGTGCTCTCTTAGGCTTGCCCTAAAGCTGTCTACTTGCTACCACTGGAAAGTTAAGGACTCCTAGGGAGATCTGAAACAGCAAAATGGGCAGAAAAAAAAAAAAAAACAAACCCACAACACATGGCATCTTGGGATCTTAAGGTAATATGACACTACAAGGAGAGAACAACTTTTCAGCATCCGACCACAAAGATTGAGAATATCTCATCTTTTCTAGTAGAAAGTTCAAAATTTTCATGATAAGGAAATTCAGAGAAATGGAAGAAAATTCAGACATGTTTCATGAGAAATACAATTAATGAACAAAAAATATAAATTGAAGATGAAAAGTAGGGCTTCCCTGGTGGCACAGTGGTTGAACGCTGTGCTGTGGAGCTGTCGGCAGCCCGCTATGCGAGTTTGACGCCCAGCTGAGGAGAATCCCACATGGCGCGGCAGACCTCTCCTGCCTCTTCCACTGCTCCCCTCAGCAGTGTATTTCTGATCTGCCTGTTCTGCTCCCCACTCTGTCTCTGGTGAACCCTCTCACTGCCCCGCGCCTCTGGCCTGTACCCCAGCTTGTATGTATAAATAAATAAATCTTTAAAAAAATGAAGATGAAAAGTTTGGTAGAAAGCTCTGGAAGCAGACCAGACCAAATAGAGAATCAAATTAGTGATATTGAACATCATTAATGCCCAACTGAGTCTTTTTATTTTTATTTTCTTTATGTAGAAGGACTGGGGTGTAGGCCAGAGCTGTGGGGCGGGATTGAGAGGATTCAACAGAAGCAGAGTGGGGAGCAGAACAGGAGGATGTACTGAAATACACTGCTGAGGGGAGCAGCAGGCGAGACAGGAGAGGTCTGCTGTGCCATGTGGGTCAGCTTCCTGGCCAGGGATTGAACTCAGGCCATAGTGCTGAGACTTAACCTGTAGGCCACCAGGGAGAACCCACAACTGGGTCTTGAAAAAGACTTTTCAAAGGTCAGAAAAGAAATAATGACAGCAGAGCTAAAGTCCTGCACTTAGCACAGGGTTAGTACCTGGTTAGTATCCAGTACATATGAAATGAATGAATGAATGAATGAATGAATGAATGAATAGCTAAATGAAGGAAATGGATCTGGACCAATATATGCGTCTTAATCTGCTGTCATTCTGCTGATGACAGAGCTGGAATCCCTTTACTCTGTGACTTCTTGAAGACTTACCTTTGTTCTGTTCACCAGGGACTTATGACCAGTCTCAGGGATCATTTCAGTCACTTTCTTTTCCCATTATTTTATCCCCTCAATCATAAGGTCCTTGTTTCCATTCTCCTGAGGACCATCTCCTCTTTCCCAACTGATTTACTGAAGTTGAAGAAATGTTAATCTAAATTATGAAGATAGTAGATGGCAAAGCTAGGACTCAAACATAAATCTGTGTGACTTGAATCCCATGGTTTTCCAGTACTCTTGGATGGTGCTTCTGGAGAAGACCTTGAACTTGGTGGAGGGTTGAGTGGGGGCGATGGGATTGGGTGGGGAACAGCAGTGGTGAATTAATGGAGGTAGCCATGGTTGTATTCTCTATTGCTTTAATTCTGGGTCTGATTCTGGGCTTAAGCTCTGTTCTCTAACTTCTCTCTGGGCTCTAGAGTCTCTCTGGATTCTAACTTAAAATTTATCCATTGGCCCATAAGCTTTAGATTATGCCTAGTATATGTGTTTTAAGCCCAGAATTTGGGGATCTAGACTCTGGGTTCTGAACTCAGAGTTCCAGTTTTGAGACTGGATAATTGGAGGGGGAGAGTTGCAAAAGAGCTTGGAGGAAATTTTTTTTCTATCCTCATCTTCATTACAAGGGGAATGATAGCAACTTCTTTTATTTATGGAGAAAGAACAATATCTCTAGAGGAAGTGTTTTTTTTTTTTCTCTTTCTGTTCCCAAGGTGGATCTAATATCCTTCCTTTCCCCCTCACCAGCTTCCTATTCAGGCAAACAAGGACCCTAGAGACCCTGGCCTCTGGGAACTGTCATTGAAAGACATAAAGTCTCCATCCTCTCCTGCCTTATGCTTTCCCGAGGTCCTTTCTGAAGCTACTGTGAGCTCCAACCTGTTACTTCACAAAGTTTCCTCAGGTGAGTTTGAATGTATTTGTATCTTCTAGATATGTGCACAAAAATTAAATTCCTGTTTATAATTCTATTTGTACCTCTGTTTATTTCTCTCACTTTATCTCTGCACTTCTGTGTCTCTGTTGATGGCTGTGTGTATTTGCATATTTTTCATCATTTATCTGATACATTGGTAGAGTTAAAAATCTTGATACAATTCCATCCTAGATCACACTGAGGTTTATTCTTGTTGCCACAATGAAATGAAATCACCAAATACAGAAAGAGTCTGTGAATCTAAGCTGTAACTTAGACACTGCAGAAATTAATTCTTAAGAGTTGGATATATAAGTCCTTCTTCCTCTCTGGGTTTTAGTGACTCCTTAAGTATAAAACAGTGGATATTTATTTAATATTTCATTTGTCTTATATCTTGTTTATCACAACCTTATGAAGCAGGTATATTTTCAGCCCTGATTTACAAATGAATGCACCGAAGGCTAAAAAAGGTCGTTACCTGCTCAAGGTCACAGCCTTTTAGGTAAGCTACTAAGGCAGAGGGCCCTAGAGATGGTTTAACTTCTTCTTTTTTTTAACCAGCAGGGAAAGACTGTTCTTTGCCATTGGTGACATGGGAGCTGAGAGCAATGAAAGCCTTGACTTTCAATCTGTCTTCTTGACTGGCATTCCAGGGCTGGAGGCCCTACATGGCTGGCTTTCCATCCCCTTTTTCACGATGTACATTGTGGCTATTGTGGGCAACAGTCTAATCATGGCAGCTGTGAAGGCAGACTCTGCCCTCCATGAGCCCATGTACTTGTTCCTGTTCATGTTGGCTATCACGGAGGTGGGTGTCTCCGTGTCTACCCTGCCCACAGTCATGGGCATTCTTTGGTTTGATATCCGTCGTATTAACTTTGATGGCTGCCTGGCTCAGATGTTCTTCATTCATACCTTCTCCTGCATGGAGTCAGGGGTCCTGCTGGCCATGAGTTACGACCGCTTTGTCGCCATCTACAATCCACTGCGCTATACAGCCATCCTGACCTTGCCACGTATCATCTCCATGGGGCTGAGCATTACACTGAAGAGTGTGATATTCATGGCCCCACTTCCAATTCTTTTGAGGCAACTACCTTATTGCCACACTAACATCCTCTCCCACTCCTACTGCCTCCACTCAGACTTGATCCAACTGCCTTGTGCTGATACGAAGTTCAATAGCATCCTGGGCTTGTCCATAGTCTTGGCCAGCTTTGGGTTGGACTCACTGCTCATTGTGGTCTCTTATATACTGATTCTTTACACAGTCCTGGGCATTGCTTCTGGAGAGGGAAGATGGAAGGCCCTCAACACATGCATGTCCCACATCTGTGCAGTGCTTGTGTACTATGTGCCTATGATTGGTGTGTCTGTGATGCATCGTGCTGCCAAGCATGCTTCACCCCTGGTCCACACACTCATGTCTAGCATTTACCTCTTCGTGCCTCCTGTGCTCAATCCCATTATCTACAGTGTCAAGACCAAGCCAATCCGACAGGGAATTGCTACCTTGTTTTCCTGCAAGAAGGAATTGCTCTGAATCACTCTAGCAGGCCAGGGACTTTGAATCAGTCCATAAACTTTGATGGTGTTTCTGCTGTGGGAAAAAAAAAAAACCCAAAAACCTACATAAGGCATTTTTTAAGAGTTATAGGAATGAGGAATTCAAAACTTCACCATAGGCTTAAATCTGTGCGGCATCATTTGTCCTTAGTCCATCTCTTCTCACATCTTATCAATGTACGTGTATCTCAGAATATGTGTGTGTGTGTGTGTGTGTGTGTGTGTGTGTGCAATTCTAACAGATATGATTGATTCAAGGGCAGAAATCACCAATTTCCCTTTTCCTTTCCCCTCCAATATCCAAACAAAAAGTTGAAAACAGAAAGTTAAGAATAAAGTCTTGAGGCTAATGATATTTTAATTAAAATAACACAAATTTTTGTTTTAATGGTCTAAGCAGGATTTAAGAGAATTTCCCCCAAAATAATCATCTTAGGAACATGCTTTTGAGTGAAGTAAGCCCACTTTCTAGTTTGCTCCAGATTGTCATGGTTTACACTTATTTTCCACAGGCTCATTATTAAGAGTACTCTTTTCCCCCCTCATATATTGCTTAAGCAATCCATTCTCTTGGCCTTCATAGGAAATTAGAATAAATTATGAGGCAACCTGTTACTATATAAGGAGGCAGAACCTCCCCAAAATCCAGCATTCAATGATCTCAACTCCCGGGATTTATGTACTGCAAGATTCTGAGGATGAGGAGAGCCTGACTACGTGGCCTCAGTTCAGTTGTAAATAAAATCTGGACAACCTCACAATGCCAAAGACTTCAAATTCTGCTGTGAGAGAATCTCAAGCACCCCCTTTAGGTAAACATCTGCTGCCACGCAGGTCTGCTATCACTGTGTCTAGATATCTCTGCTCCTCTGCTCCCTTCCCTTTGGCCTTGATAACTTCACCATGCCGTGCAGTGTGTGTTGTTTTATCTGTTCCCTGACCCCACCCATATTGTCAGCATCAGTCTAGGTGACACCGCTCGCTTCTGCCTATGGCAGTCCAGCATTCCCTGGAAATCTTTGACCACATGAAAAAGTCCACCCTCCCACCTAAATAACACAGGTCTTTGCGGAGAGGAAATGATAGGACTGTGCTGTTTCATGAGTAGGTCCTCTCAAGTTTTCATTCCCTATCACTTCAAGAACTCCAGTTACAATAAAATGCTCTCTTCACCATACGTTTTCTTCCAGACCTCATCAAGCTCATTAGTGTCACCTTTACCCAGTGGCCTTTCTGAAGTACTTAATCTACTCAGTACAGTGCTCATCAAAGTTTTATGTTGTACGTAATTAAACACTTAGCAAAGCTAGGTAATTTTTCATGCATTTTCAAGTTGACATCTAAAATTTTATCATACGTTTATAAAGTTGTTAAGCATGCATTTTTGAACATATTATAAATACAGTCAATTTAAAATAAGTTGTTAAAGTACAGCTTTAAATGTTAAATGGAATCTAAATGCTGATGCTTTGATAAGTGACATCATGAATTTAAAAATGCACGAACACATCCTTTAACATATAGACATTTTACATTAGTTCATTCTAGACTTCAAATTGTTATTTTTTCCAGTTTTTTAAAAAATTTCTTTATATTTTAATTTTTTTTACTATATTTACTATATATATATTTACATCATCCTTCTTTTTTGTCCATTGTAAGCTTTCTCCCCTCAAGTGCAGTTCTCGTAAAAGTCCCACCACCGATTCACCGTGCACCATCACCTTAGTCGCTGGTGCTCTTCCTTTCCCTGTTTGACTTAAAATTGTTATTTAACTCCCACCAAAAAGTTTTGACTATGGAATGTATTTTAGTATTTGAAACTACTTAATGATCACTCTGTCACAATTATTTGCAACATAAATGTGTATATGTAATTCAATTTGTTGTTTAAAAATTGATGGAACATAAACATTGCTTAAAAATGTATTCTGTATTTAGTTATTTTTCCAATACTTATTAGTACATAGTAGGCAAAACAACATAAACATACATCAGTTCTGATATGTTAAAAGTAATATTTTATTGGAAATTCATTTCAAAGAGATACATAGGCTTTTTTTCTTGGATGTGAAATGAATATTATTTATTCATGGAATGAGACAATGTTTAGTGACAATTACATTCTCAGTAACTTTCTGTAAATGTTAATACTGGTAAATTGATAATATAAATAAGGTGATACTGAAACTGTTTTATCATAACCCAGTTACTTTTTTTGATGCTTTTGGATTTTAATGGCAAAATATCATAAGATAGTCTATGATCAAAAATATTTCAGTGACCTAATTAATGATAATTCCTTTGGATCTCTCTCTACTTTTGCTGAAAGCAATAAAATTAATAACATTTGTCTTAGACTATTTTACACAGCCATCTTTGTCATTCACTGCATTGAATTCTTCTAAATTTCTAGTAGAAATTTTTCTTTGGTGTCAGAAATATTTATATGTTCGGCTAATATATCATGGGAAAGTCCAAGAAGACTTTGAGAGCTATGCTTGTATTTTTCTTTTGTCTTTTTTCATATTTTATAGTTTTTGTTTTATTATTATTTGGGGGGTAAAGTGAGATAAATGAGGTTGGAAAGAAGATGAAAATAACATGTAACAGAGACACACTAAAACCAGGTATGTTCTTGGACAAAACTAAGCCAAAAATGCAGGTGGATTTTGAATATCTAAAAATTTACTCCTTTAAAACTGTCTGTTCCATGCTCAAGCACCTTCAGGAATGTTTTCTATTTCCTCCTGGGAAATACACAAGTAGTCTAAAGGTCGCTAGATTTGATGCTCATAAATGACATCTTCTATAAAGCCGAAGTGAATACACATATATGTATATACACATACACACATACATATATATGAACACACACACATAAAAACTCAATTGGTGATATTAAAACAATGGAATCCCAGCTTCCACGTTGATAGGCTAAGAAATACAAATAGATATCAAGTTAGAAATCCATAGTCTCAAAAATATACCGATAAAAATCTTCATATTAAGACATAAGCCCCTTGTAAAATATTTTAACATTTTTCAGCTCGAATTCACTTTATTTTTGGTGGGATGAATTATTAGATAGTTAGACAATGTGGAATTTAAAAAAATGATTGAATCCATTTTTTTCTTGATGTAAGTATGAAATATGATAGAATAACATTTTAGTGTCCAAAGTCTTGAGCTAATTTTATCATTGAAAATCTAATTATTTTTAGTTTCAGTATTTTCTGTATTGATTTCATTTGACAGATAAGCTAAAATAGTTTTCAAACATATATACAGTTTTGTGAGTGCACATGATTGGGTTGCTACTAGGTTGTCATTGCTTCTAGATCCTCTCAGCTGACAGAGCAAAGAAATACACATCTGTATACCACCCTGTATATATATACAAATATCTATAAATAGTCCTGCACTTAACCATCCAAAGCCACATTAAATTAAATATGACTTCATATTTAGTTTCCCTCTGACTCTAGTCCATGGATCACTCAATCCTCCCTTGGCTTCTCTTTGATCTCTCAATCTAGCAGGGAGAAGCCTGGCTCTCCCATCTGCTGTCCCTTCACTCACTGGTTTCCGTGTACCTGTACTGCGTTTGCACAGTGTTGTTACTTTGCATTCTGAGGAAAAGTTACTTTAGCAACTGAAGTACAATATTAATACTTCCTTTTGTCTTTAGTCTTACAGATCCACCCATTTCCAAAGTGCTTAGATCAGTAACCTTATTGCCCTTTCTTTGTGATTTTTTCATGTATTTGTATTAGGGCTATGTTCTTTTGACTCATTCTGCATTCCATCATGGGATACCCTCATGCCCTAATTAAAAAAAATATATATATATATCATTGTTTAAAGTTCACTCTGCTATAAAATTCTATGGATTTTGGCAAATTCACATTGTCAAGCATGTACATCACAATATTTCAGAAGATCACCACCCTAACAAGTTCTCTATACTTCACCATTTCAGCATATCATGCTCTCAATCTTTGGTTAACACTGATCAGTTTACTTTCTATATAGTTTTGCGTTTTACAAAATTTCATGTAACTAGAATAATACATAGATTTTCAGACTAACTTCTTTCACCTTTCAATATGCACTGATTCATCCATATATTTGTGCAGCTATTAGCTCATTCATTTTTAATTTTTGGATTTAGTACAATTGGTTTGTCTATTCTCCAACTGAAGGACTTTTTTTTTTAATTTTGCTTCAAGAAGAAGAAAAGTTGCTTCTGGCTCTTTTCTTCTTATGTTCATTTTTGCAAAAAGATTCTTCAGCTTAATCATCTGAGTGGCAATTGGCCTTTTCTTCTATAGTAAGGGATGGGCTATCTCCCAGTGTAATCAATTGAACTAGTGTAATCAATTCTATAGCCTCAATCCATGTCTTCTTATAAATCTTATTTAATGTAGCTTGGAAAAGTTCAAAAGCATAACCTTCTAAATTTTATGAAATAGAAACAAATTTCTGCAATAAAATATGATCTGTATAGTTATTTATATTGCAGACACTGAAAAACATATGCAGGAATATTAATCAATAAAATGTTTTAAAAATCAGATATATTTTGATATATAAACATAGAATGGTATTTCTGAAATCATAAACTCCATTGAAAAAAGACCCCTTCCCTTAAAGAAAATAGTTTTACTAAGGAAAAAAAAAAAGGAATAGACAGGTTTTTTGATTTAATCTTCATTTGCTTTCCAGTTAAAATTTACTGATATTTAAAGTTCATTATCTGTGAAGATAATTATCTCTCATGAAGAGATTATTGATGGTATCATATACTTCTCATCACAAATTGGCATAAGATAAAAATTTATTTTTGCCCCAAACTGTTTTGGGAGATTTTCAAGGCTGTTTCCTTCATTGAATGAAAAGTTTCATTTGTTTCACATCCCACCCATTTTCTTGACTCATTTTTAACATTTTGATTTCCTGGTCCTAATGTCCCTACTCTGAGACTGCAATTTATTTTCCTCTTCCCGCTAATCAATGGTTCTCTGGGGAAACATGCTAACAGAGCATGTAGGCTCTGGTTTAAAATGGGAAAGTATTTCTTCTTTTCCTATTTGAATCCCTTGAATGTCTTTCTCTTGTCTAATTGCTCTGGCTAGGACTTCCAGTATTATATTGAAAAGTAATGGTGAGAGTGGACATCCTTGCCTTGTGCCTGATCTTAGGGGAAAGGCCAAATGTAAAAGACACAAATAACAATAAAAATATATATTTATAAAAAAAATAAAATGGGAAAGTAAAGGACAAGAAGATTATCAGAGCGGAAAGACCTATCTCCCACACTTGCTCTTGCATCTCCTAAATCTCCACTATGAGACCATTAAAACCGTGACTATCTTGATTCAAATCTAAATCAGTCCTAATGTCAGCAGCCTGCACCATGAGCTCAGCGGTCAGGAGTTACGAACAAAACTATGTTGCCTTTCAAAATGACAATTGTGAGAGTTTATCCAGTTTTCACAAAATAATCTACCAAATTATTTTAGCATGAAATACCATGAAGCCAAAGGAAACCTGCACTTAAGAATTAGTCACATTAAAGGCATTAAAAAGTTGAAAAAATGTTCTGTTTAGAAAAATGGCTTCCTACTCCCAAAATATTATTTGTAGACCTACATGAAGTTTTAATTATAAATATTAAGGACTGCTAACAAGGAAGGGACCCTATTCTATCTATAGGAAATCTTACTAACCCATCATAATCTTTAGAAACTTTGCTTATTTTTGTTTGGTCTGCTGAAATCAAGCTGGGTGTTGATTAGTTAAACCGGAATGGTTGAGAAACTCCGCCTGCATCCATCCACCCTCAAAGGCTGACCACTGTTTTGCAAGAGAAAATCTGAGCACACCTACCCACTGGAGTTGACCTGAATGTCTAAATGGAACTGCCTAAGAGAATGAGGGGTGGGAGAGGGGCAATAACCAAAGGTTTCCGTCACACTTATTTTTACCAAATCCACAGGCGAGAAAGCTATTCAGAAAGGAAGACAAACAGAATTTTACTCAATCGATGAAGCTCTTCCTACTAGAATAGCCAACAAAATGTGCTGGAATTTCCTCAACTCAGACTCACATTTCTTTTGGATAGACTATTTGCTGTTAGTTCTACCCAGTCCAAAATCTGCTTCAAGCCAAAATTATATCATACTGCTTTAAAATATGATGGAGTTTTTATTTTGTAGACTTCATGTCCCAATTCTGATTTTACTCTCTTATTATACCTGTAACTCTAGCTTCTGAGTTATTATCAAATGTGTTCTCTCATCTTGGGTGAATGGTCCTTTGGGAAAGTAGGCGGGCAATTCCCTGCCGGATCTGCTTAGTCTTTACACTGTAAATGATGGGATTCATCACAGGAGGTGCCAAGAGGTAGATATTGGCCATGATAACGTGAACCAAAGGAGAGACATGCTTGGCAAAACGATGGGTCATGGATACTCCCACCATAGGAACAAAAAGGACCAGAACAGCCAAAATGTGGGACAGGCAGTTATTAAGTGCCCGAAGTCTCTCAACCATGGAGGCTACTCCCAGGATACTTCTCAGAATCAATGCATAGGAAAGCACGATGAGTAAAGGGTCCAACACAGTAATAAGCAAAATCAGAGCCAGTCCATACCAGCTGTTGACCCGGATGTCTGCACAGGCCAGGCGAATCATATCCTGGTGGAGGCAGTAGGAGTGAGAGAGAAGGTGGGAGCGGCAGAAGGGCAGGCGCTTGAGTAGGAAAAGGGGAGGAAGAACAGCCAGAACACAGCGGAAAATGATGGCTACCCCAATCCTGCCAATGACTTCACTGGTGAGGATGGTGACATAATGCAAGGGGCGGCAGATGGCTACGTAGCGGTCAAAGGACATGGCTAGCAGAACAGATGATTCCATGAAGGAAAAGGTGTGCATGAAAAATAACTGTGCAAAACAAGCTTCAAAGCTGATTTCTCGAACATTGAACCAGAGGACCTGCATGACTGTGGGCAGGGTGGTGAGGGTGAGACCCAGGTCAGTCAGGGCCAGCATGGAGAGAAACAGGTACATGGGCTGGTGGAGGGAAGGGTCTGTGCGGATCACTGTGAGGATGGTGGTGTTGCCCATGATGGAGATGGCATAGAGACAGCAGAAAGGGATGGAGATCCAGATGTGGTAAGCCTCAAATCCAGGGATGCCCGTGAGGATGAAGTAAAACGGGTCTTGTGTGTAGTTATTCACTTTGGGCATGACAGCTGTGCGTAGCTTCAAGTTCAGGGTCTTTGTTTAGAGAGAACCAGAAACAGAAATAACCACTATCTTTACTATATTTGATTTAAACCCTATCCGTAAGGTTTAAAGTTGTAGCATGTAACTACAGAATAGTTCTCATTCTCCATGGTCACACTTCCCCAGACTGTCTCTGGAGAATACTCACTCACCACTCACCAAGCCCTGATTACTCTCGACACATCAATTCATGGGCAATGCGTTTCATTATTTTATCTGCTTCTATTTTCCCGCTCCCATTCAATTCTTCAGGCCCTGAAATCTGCCTTTCATCCCTCTCCCTCTACCAATACTACTGTCACAGAGACTTACTTAAAATAAGCTGGTAACTGCAAATGTAATGGCTAATATTTAGCCATATTCCTTGTTAAACCAGAAACCATTTTTGAAATTTTCTTTGACTTTTATAATAGCATTCTCATCTGCTTTTCTTAATCCAAATTTATCACTTCTTTTTTTTCCCTATCTCCTATTCATTTCATCAACCTGAGGGTTGTTTTTACTTTAAGTGAGCCCTTTTTGTATCTGTTCTCATTCTCATTAGTTGAAGCGATCTGAACCGTGGATTGCCTATACTCAAAATCAACATGGCTGAAAGTGAGTGCATGTGCCCAGGAGGGCAGTGAGAGTAGAGACAGGTGAGGACAGTCACAAGTATTGGTTGTCTTCTCTGTTCAGGTGCTGCTGTAAGCGCATTACCTGCAGTCATTCTTTTCCTCCTGTAACCATATTCATCTCCTCTTTTCCCTGATCATTAACAGAGGAGACTTACCTGTTGTTTCCCTGTCTATGGTGCTCTCTTCAGGCGTGTGGTTCTCTGTGCGGCTCCTGGGGTAAATATGTTATAAACTTGCAGATCTCTAGACAGCAGTGTGAGGAAATAGTAAATCCCTCAGGATTGCATGATGAGGCATCTTGAGACGTGGGATCCCACCAGGAACTCAGAAAGTCAGCTCTGTTTGTAAGAAGCTTTACTGCCCTTGGTATCCTAACAGAACAACAGCCGGAAAGCCACAGCGAAGACATTTCTTCTACCTTTTTGAATGTGATTTGAAACACACCCTTATGTTTGAAGTGTATAGTCTCTCAAAAAGATATTTCTGAGAAACTTTTTCTTGTAAGTGTGAAGCTGGGCAGAATTAGAAGGGACAGGAAAGCTGCAGATAAAAGGGATGCTGTACATGCGTATCAAGGAACATTCAGCTTGCACTAAATTTCCTGAAAAACTGAAGGCACTTGCTTTTGTATTCATACAATAAGTAAATGATCAAAGCTATCTCAAAAGTGAACTAGAAGGCAAAGATTTTCAGCTCTTAGCTGTTTAGTGACTTCACCATTCATGCAAAATAAATTCCAAATGGATAAATTAATTGAATGTAAATCACTAAACAGAAATGCAGAAAACAATATAAGAATGCAAATCTTTCATTTCTATGGTGGATAAAATTTGACTTTTAGTGGTGAATTTACTTTCTTATATATACATATTGTTTTATAATTATGTGTACCTGAAACTGATATCATGTCATAATGCAATGTTACTGCAACAAAAAATATAAAATGAAAAAGGAAAACTTTAAAAATAAACAAAAAAAAATTAATCTCATTGCAGAGATGCAATAGATTCCTAGGCTAGATTTTACTGATATTCATAAGAAGACTACATAGAACTACAAACATATAATGTGCTTTACACTACAATATATTCTTCAACACCTCTTTGCCTTAGAATTTAATAATAGAAGGTTAAATCATATATCATTAACCTTTCAAATATTTGTTTATGTCAATTTTTATTGAGGTAACATTGGCTTACCACACTGTATATGATATAAGTATACAGGTTCACAGCTTTTCAGATGTATGTTACCATGTCATGCCACCACCTAAATAGTAGAGGTTTTTTTTTTTTAATGTCAAAACACTACGCAGACAAGAACATAGCAAGACAGAAACAACTGAACTTTCTTAATGGAGATGAAACATGTATAATAACTTCTGTAAAATATGTTGACCATAATTATCACTCAAATCAGTCACATGCTTTGAGTCATAGCATTAATACCTGGAATGGAATGATAGGAACTCACTTCCAATAAGTATAAATCTTTACACTAAAAATAGTTCCTTAACTTTACTTGTAATAAAAAATTCTTGGAATTTGTGTCTTTAAAAAATAAATAACAAAAGTGATTTCTCAAAAACATCATTCATGTTTCACTCATGTTGGCTGAGAATTCTTTTCTCATTAGCATTATAATGGACAAAACCTGGTGTATGTGCATGTTCTATAATATGGTATATATGTACATGTTCTATAATTACAATGGCACTAAAATAATATCATACAACCACGTTTACTTTTCAAAGACTACAATCTATAATAAATATTATATTTTGCTCTAAATAACAATGTGCTTACTTGTCATCATTCTACGTTAAGTGCACAGACATTTTCAGTTATTGCTAACAATGACCCTTGCAGGGAGGGGTTGTTATGTTCCCCTTTTTATATAAACCAGAGGTTAGCAAGGGAAAATGGAAACTGAAAGCTATTTGGCATTTTGGGGACACTGATGTTTGTTCAGCCAAACAAAAGATGTATTAACAAGTCATCTCTCATCATCATCTTGGAATATCTGTTCAACACTAAAGTGTCCTAAGTTCTCATGTGGGGAAACCTGGAATAAGTGAGGGCGGCTATACCATTTAATTGTATAAGACAGACATAGTTTAGACAGTTTGAAGGAAATTGAAGACATTTCTAAAACGAATCTCTTGAAGCTATAAGATGCTGTATACTAACACGTCTCAAAGAGTGAGCTGTCACCATCACTGATCTCAAACATTACCCACCAAAGAATAAGGGGCCAGAATACTGGGAACAGCTGCTAAGAACAGATGATATTCTTTTAATTTTAATTTATTTATATATTTTAAATAAAAATTGCATCTATTTAAGGCTACAAGTTTTGACGTACATATTAAAATGGTCACTACAGTAAAACTAACAGATCATCTCTTGTATATAGCTATCAATATTTATATGAAGAGTGCATTGGTCATATACTCTCCTAAAATGTTTCCAGTGTTTGACATAATATTAAGTGTAGTTGTCATGCCTGGACATCTATAGATGATATATCACACATAACTGCAATTTTAATGTTCCCTTTCATCAACATCTCTTGATTAACTACCAACCCAGTCCTTGGTACCACTATTTCACTCAGACTTCTATGAGTTTGACCACGTTTATTTTAAGTTGCACATATAAGTGATACCAGTGTTTGATTTTCTTTGTATGGTTCATTTTTTCACTTATCATAATGTCCTCGGTTTACTCATATTGGCAGGATTTCTTCTTTCTGGAGGTTAGCCAGCATATTGTCCAAAACACCTAGCATGTACATCTCTGAAAATATTTTACTACATGTGTGTTTAAAAACCTCTCAAAATGCATAAAAAAGAGCTAAACATATTCCTTCATTTAAAACATACCATTTTATTAGTTCTAACCTGGAACTAATTTTTCATAGCTTGATAACTCATTTCTTTTTTAGTGCTGGATAATATTCCATTGCCTGAGTGTAGCACATTTATTTATCCATTCACATGCTGAATGACAACTTCTTTCTTCCAAGTTAATCATAATTATGACTAAATATGCTCTATCCGGGCAGGTTTTTTGTATGGACATGCTTTCAATTTCTTTGATTAAATACTGATGGGTACCATTGCTGGATCATAAAGCAAAAATATGTACAACTTTGTAAGAAATCAATAATTCTTCCACTGGCTACAGTATTTTGCATTAGAACCAGCAATGAATGAAATTTTCACATTGTCAATAGCATTCAGTGCTGTCCGTATTCCAGATTTTAGACATTCTAATAGGTATGTAGCAGTATCTCACTGTTGTGCTATTTGAATTTCTTTGATGACATGATATGGAGGATCTTTTTATATGACTTTTGATTTCTATACATCTTCTTTGTTAATGTGTGTGCTAAGGTTTTGCTTATTTTAAATTTGTTTTTAGTTTTCTTATTGTTGAATTTTATGAATTCTTTTTATATTTTGGATAAGTCTTTTCAGAGATGTGACTTTTGTCAATATTTTCCCTCTGTGTTTTCTAATACTCTTTTGTCTTTCACAGAGCAAACATTTTTAATCTAATGAAGTGCAACTTACTTATTTCTTTCAATGGTTATGTCATTGGTGTATTGAACAACACATCATCTGTTTGTTCTCCTATGTTTTCTTTTAGGAATTTTATAGTTATGCACTTTACATTTAAATCTCTGTTCCATTTTTAGTTAATTTTGGTGAAGGGCATATGTCTTTATTAAGATTTTTATAAGTGTTTGTATGTGAATATCCAGTTGTTCCATCACCATTTGTCAAAGATTCTCTTTGTACCTTTGTTTTATTTTTACTGCTTTATCAAACCACTTGACTATATTCATGGGGCTCTATCTAGGCTCACAATTCTGTTCCATTGATCTATTTGTCTACTTTTTTTTTTTTTTTGCCAACACCACACTGTCTTGATTACCATAGTTTTATAGTAGTCAAGTAACTTCAATTATCCAATTTTGTGTTCCACTCCAAAATATGGGTAACTCAAATGTTCATTGACAGATGAACTAGATAAAGAAAATGTGATAAATAAGTTGGGTTCATTACTTGTTCTTTGAGGGAGAATGTGTACTATGGATAACCAGTAAAAGAGTATAAAAAAGCCTTATTATAAAATATAGGGTATTTTGGGAGTTTTTCTGGGAAGCATAAAGATGTGTGGCTTTGTTTTGGACTGAATGTTGCTTTGATGAAAACTTATTACATTGTAACATTTTTGAGACATCCTTAAATATGGGATGGGTCATTTATTTAGGAATTTATTATAAACTCATTAAAGATTAAGATGTAACTAGAAGGATTCTTGATCCATATTTAATTCTAAGACAATTCTCTTTACTAGTGGATAGCTTTAATTATTGAAAATCATTTACATAGTCTCCTGTCTGAGAGGTGAGAGACTGGAAGTGTAACACAGGAGAGTGCCCTGACATCCCAGTGGGCACCCTGGGCACCTCCATATCTATAGACACATATTAACTACAAATGAAAATACCACAAAATAAGATTAGTAACAAAAGAGAATAGCATTTCCTAAGAACAATCTGTACCACAAACTGTCTCTTTATTTACACCGACAGTCTCTTGCTACAGTCCTCATTCTTTAGCCCCACTGAAAACATTAAATGTTTCCTCCTCCTTTATCAAAAGTGTTACTGCAAATCTAAGGCAGTTACATGTGTTTTCTTTTTAATATTCACTAAAGCTAGTTTGCGAGAAACATTTGCACAATTTACAGTTATAGAGACAATGCCTCCAAAAAGTTAAACAACTTTCTCATTTCATTTATTGACAAGTCATAAAAACAAATCAAAGTTACCCAACAGAATAACGAAGTATGAGCCAGCTTAGAGACAAATATAATTTTAAATAATTCTTAGTTGTTTTTATACATTCACTGCCTTAACGTTCAAGCCATTTTATGCTTATCTTGCAAAGATATCTGATAGTTCTTAGCTGTATCCACTATCTCCTTTCAGCTGTAGTTTCCATCTCTCTGAATCCCTGATTCCACTCTGTGTGTGAATACACGCTACATTAAAAATTAGTCAGTTTTTGAAGATCCAGGTGACTTCCATAGTGGGTTTTAAAATTTGGTGTATGTTTTTTTCCAGGTAGAATTATATCCACATGACTATTCATTCTTCAATTAGACCTCAGAGTTGGAAGGTTCTATTTCATTATGGAGATTTACAGTGCATGACCAATTTATAATTGAAATATTCTGTTTACTTTAGGAATTAGAAGGACATAAACATATTACAAATCACTAAGTATTTATGCAGTACTAACTTTTTGAGTTTATGAAACTGAAATTAATACTTTACCACGAGTTTATAACAATACCGCAGTGAAGAAAAAAGCAGAGGGGTGGGGTTATATTTGAATAGTATTCTTAATTATATTTTTCTCTAAGCTATATGACTAGTAACGAATGAAGTAATTTAAAACCTTTGTTCTTTTAGTAACTATTTAAAAAGGAATGACATGAATCTATTTAATTAGAATTTGTTATACAAGTCCTCTTTCTTCCTGTCTATGCTACTTACGGTTTGGGTGCCTGGGGCTCCTGCTTATGACTCTATACTGCACTGAAAATGCTCCTGTAAACCTAAATTCCAATACTTAGTGTACTTTCCTCTGAAAGAGGAGATGGAAGATTCCCTGCCGGATCTGCTTAGTCTTAACACTGTAAATGATGGGGTTCATCACGGGAGGTGCCAACAGGTAGACATTGGCCATGATAACATGCAGCAGTGGAGAGCTGTGCTTGGCAAAGCGGTGGGTCATGGAAACACCAATCATGGGAATGTAAAGGACTAGAACAGCCAGAATGTGGGACAAACAGTTATTGAGGGCTCGCAGCCTCTCAGTCCGGGTGGCGGTGCCCAAGACACTTTTCAGAATGAGTGTATAGGACCCCACGATGAGCAAAGGGTCCATCACAATAATGAGCAAAACCACAGCCAACCCATACCAGCTGTTGACCCGGATGTCAGCACAGACCAGACGAATCATATCCTGGTGGAGGCAGTAGGAGTGAGAGAGAAGGTGGGAGCGGCAGAAGGGCAGGCGCTTGAGTAGGAAAAGGGAGGGAAGAACAGCCAGAACACAGCGGAAAATGATGGCTACCCCAATCCTGCCAATGACTTCACTGGTGAGGATGGTGACATAATGCAAGGGGCGGCAGATGGCTACGTAGCGGTCAAAGGACATGGCTAGCAGAACAGATGATTCCATGAAGGAAAAGGTGTGCATGAAAAATAACTGTGCAAAACAAGCTTCAAAGCTGATTTCTCGAACATTGAACCAGAGGACCTGCATGACTGTGGGCAGGGTGGTGAGGGTGAGACCCAGGTCAGTCAGGGCCAGCATGGAGAGAAACAGGTACATGGGCTGGTGGAGGGAAGGGTCTGTGCGGATCACAGTGAGGATGGTGGTGTTGCCCATGATGGAGATGGCATAGAGACAGCAGAAAGGGATGGAGATCCAGATGTGGTAAGCCTCAAATCCAGGGATGCCGATGAGGATGAAGTAGAAGGGGTTTTGTGTGATATTCGTCACTTCGTACATGCTTGGTGAGCTTCACTTCAGTGTGACGGTCTTTGTTCAGACACAACCAAGAATATAAGTAATGATTGCTGCTTCTGTGTTCTCACTGTCTATCAAAATAAAGGTTCATAGTGACGTGAAACTAAAGAATGATTCAATGATCCATTGGCTACTATTCAATAAATAGTTTCTACAACTGCTCCTACGTAGCTCATCTTCCCCCATAATTCAATACACATCATTCACGGGCAATTCTTTAATGTTGTTTTGTTTCTATTTTCCCACTTTTAACAGTTTCTTCAGCAGTATCTCTCTTTCATCTAATACCTCTCTCAGTATAGGTCTCAGAAAGTCTGAAAATGAACTCCAAGCTGGGAATGTAATGGCTAACAGCTAATTACCCTCTTATTAAATTGCCTTTGACTTTGATAGCAGCATTTTAACTTGTTCCCCTTGATCTAAATATCAGAGAGAACTAGGTTCTATTTATCCCTTATATTCGTTTCATCACACACTATAGTCATTATTCCCCTAAGTCATGCCATATATGTAATCTGTCTTCTCATTCACGTTAGTTGAAGTATTCTGAAACTGGATTCCATGGACTCAGTATCAACATGGCTGGAAGTGAGTGCAGGTACCCAGGAGGGCAGCGAGAGTAGAGCCAGGTGAGATGATTACAGGGATTTGTCAACCTCTCTGTTCAGGTGCTGCTCTAAGAGCATTACTTGCAGTCATTCTCTTCTTCCTCTAACCATAGTCATCTCCCCTCTTTTTCCTGAACATTAACAGAGGAGGCTTACCTGTGGTTTCCCTGCCTATGGTGCTCTCTTCACTATCAGAGACGTGTAGTTCTCTATGAGGCTTGTGGGGTAAGTATGTTATAAGCTCTTGCAGATCTCTAGGCAGCAGCGCGAGGAAATGCCAAATCCCTCAGGATTACGTAAGGAGGCATCTTGAGACGTGGGATCCCACCAGGAACTCAGAAAGTCAGCTTTGTTTGTGAGAGGCTTTGCTGCCCTTGGTGCCGTCACTGAGCAAAAGCCAGGAAGCCACAGTGAAGACCTTTCTTCCAGCTTGTTGAATGTGATTTGAACTACATCCTTATGTTGAGTGTACTTTACTGACAATAAGTTAGTTCTGAGAATCTCTCTAACATAAGAAGTATGAAGCTGGGATGGATTTAAGGAATGGGATAATTGCAGAGAAGAAGAATGCTATGTACCCAAAGAGCATTCACTTTTAGTGACCCTCCATCTAGGGTGAGATATTTCTTTTATATTTATAAAATAAATAAATGTGGAAGCCATAGCAAAAGAAACCTAGGAAGGAAAATTGTTCAATTATTAATTATTTTCTGACTCACTGCTCAATTTGTGTCAAAGCAATATAAGCAATTCGAAGCCCCTATTGCCAATGACTCTCATCAGTAAGGAAAATACATATTTTCTTAAAGCTTAGTCTAAATGCATAATTACGGTGAGCTGTTTAATCTGATCTCCTAGGGTGGGAGATGTTGAATCACTAGCCCTTGAAGACTGAAATGGAACACATCCTGACTGAGTTATACTCTAATACCATATTCCACTCTCTAGAATCAGCCTTGGAAATAATACTAAAATTCTTTATCATAAGAACCTCTTTTGGAAAGACCTAATGTGTGGTAGGTCACTTTTTTGAGATTTATTATGCACAAGATCTTCATCAATTCCATTTTTGTTGCTGGGCACTTCGGTTGCTTTCATAAATTGGTTATTGTGAATAGTGTTGGAATGAACGTATGTGCATGTACCCCTTGGAATTAGTGTTTTCGTATTTTTCAGATAGACACCAAGGAGACAAATTGATGGATCATGTGGATTTACATTTTAAATATTTTGAGAATCTCCTATATAGATTTCCATTGAGGTAGACCAGTTTACATCCCCACCAGTAGTGAACATGGGCTCCTTTTCCACCAGACCCTTGCTATACTGGTTGTTTCTGGTCTTTTTGATATGGGCTTTTCTCAGTGATGTGTGATCAGTGGATACACACACACACACACACACACACACACACACACACACACACAAGAATGATAATCACTTATAAAAAAGAGGAAATACTGCTATTTGCAACAACATGGATAGAAATGGAGGGGATTATGTAAACAAAATAAGTCAGGAGTTAGATGAAGAATAGGTGATTTCACTCACATGTGTACTATGAGGAAACAAAGGAACACACAACTAAAACAAATCAAATCCTAGAAAAAGGACTGCAGAATTCAGGCTAGCAGAAGGACATGGTAGAATTGGGGAGGAAAAGTGAGTGTGGAGCTCAATGGACTATGGTAGTGGATTGTGGGTGCCTTGGCGGTGGGTGGGACATGCTAAAATATACCTGACAAGATGTGTACCTACTCCCCAGAATCATAGACAGTGTTGAAAAACAATAAAAAATAAAATAAAGGAATGAATTTATTTGGCTCTAAAAAAAGAAAAAAAAGAGAAAAGAATTTTTGCATAGACTCAAAAGATTAAGTTTCTAGAAGTATTCTCACTCTATTTTCAATTGTATCACTTAATCCTCTTAATTACTGAATAGTTTCTATTATAGAGAACAATGTGTATAATCTTGTTTATAGTGTTTGAAAGGTGATAGACTGGAATTAAAATGAGAGGATATCTCTGATATCCCAGGTGGTTACTGGACATCAACAGTTTCTTTATACATTTGTGATACGTATATATAAACACATGTGAACTACACTTGAAAATATCACAAAATGAATGGTGAAGAAAAGAACAGCATTTATTAAGAACAATCTGCTTTCTAAACTATGGTCTTTCATTCTTTATATCATAATTCTCATTCCTTATCTCTCAGAAATACTATTCACAGTCTTGTTAACATTAGCAAAGTGTTGATAAAGTTCCTTTATCAAAAGTCTTCTTGCAACCCTAAGGCAACTGACAACTGTTTTCCATTTATTAGTTATTAATAACTACCAACCAGCTTGTGCACACATTACAGACAAAATGATTGTGCCTCTCAAAAGTTAAACAACCTTCTCAATACCTTTATTAACAAATCATGATGACAAATCAAAGTCCTCTACAAAATAAGAGCACAATAGGAGCCAATATTAATCAAAACTAATAATAAATAATTTTCAGTTGTTTCTACATATTCACCTGCTTAATATTCAAGCTGTCTCATGCTCATCTTCCAGAGAAGTCTGTCTTATCTTCCCACCTGCAGCTACCATCTTCTTCCAGCTGTAGTTTCCATGAATTTGAATCTTTAGTTCCACCACAGAAGTTGAAGGAATTATGCATTAAAATTATTTTGACAGTCTCTCAGAGGCCTGGCCCCTGCCAATGTAAGTTTTGATGCCTGGTCCTCATTCTTTTTTTCCAAGTAGCACCTCATGATCAAGAATACATTTTTCTTATTGCAAATTGAGATATCATGAGCATATGCATTTGATTAAAAGTTGACATTGGCTTGAGGAATTATTTAAAGGGTATGAGTGTATTATACCTTCAGGAAGTATTTTCATACAGTCATGAGCATTTTGAGTTTATAAATGAGAACTTATACTTTACCACAAGCTTAATAGTAAAGAAAGCACTGCAGAGATGGAATTATATTTTGAATTATATTTTTTAATATTTTTTCTCAAAGTCATGTGGCTGGTGAGACTAAATGGGGGTTTTATAACTACGGCCAGGGCCTCCCTGGTGGCACAGGGGCTAAAGTCTCAGCACTATCTGGCTAGCACCATACATTGCGGCATGAGGTAGATCCCCAGCCAGGGAGCTGACCCTCATGGCACAGCAGATCTCTCCCATTTCTCCCACTGCTCCCCTCAGCACTGTAACTCAGTAGATCTGCCTGTTCTGCTCCCCACTCTGTCTCTGGTGAATCCTCTCTACCCCGCCCTTGCGCCTCTGGCCTACACCCCAGCTCTTGTATGCATTAATGAATAAATCTAAAACAAAACAAAACAACTATGGGCCTTCTAAATTTTAGTGATGAAATAGTGATTACATTATTTTCATTGGAAGTCTCTAATATGACCCCTCTTCCTTCCTTGTGTATGTCACTTAGGGTTTGGGTGGCTGGGGCTCCTGCGCATGTTGTATTGAATATGCTCCTGTGAGCCAAACTCTCATACTTAATGTGCTTTCCTCTGAAAGAGGAGATGGAAGATTCCCTGCCGGATCTGCTTAGTCTTAACACTGTAAATGATGGGGTTCATCACGGGAGGTGCCAACAGGTAGACATTGGCCATGATAACATGCAGCAGTGGAGAGCTGTGCTTGGCAAAGCGGTGGGTCATGGAAACACCAATCATGGGAATGTAAAGGACCAGAACAGCCAGAATGTGGGACAAACAGTTATTGAGGGCTCGCAGCCTCTCAGTCCAGGTGGCGGTGCCCAAGACACTTTTCAGAATGAGTGTATAGGAGCCCACGATGAGCAAAGGGTCCATCACAATAATGAGCAAAACCACAGCCAACCCATACCAGCTGTTGACCCGGATGTCAGCACAGACCAGACGAATCATATCCTGGTGGAGGCAGTAGGAGTGAGAGAGAAGGTGGGAGCGGCAGAAGGGCAGACGCTTGAGAAGGAAAAGGGAGGGAAGAACAGCCAGAACACAGCGGAAAATGATGGCTACCCCAATCCTGCCAATCACTTCACTGGTGAGGATGGTGACATAATGCAAGGGGCGGCAGATGGCTACGTAGCGGTCAAAGGACATGGCCAGCAGAACAGATGATTCCATGAAGGAAAATCCGTGGAGGAAGAAGAACTGTGCAAAACAGGCCTCAAAGTCAATCCTGCGGATGTTGAACCAGAGGACCTGCATGACTGTGGGCAGGGTGGTGAGGGTGAGACCCAGGTCAGTCAGGGCCAGCATGGAGAGAAACAGGTACATGGGCTGGTGGAGGGAAGGGTCTGTGCGGATCACAGTGAGGATGGTGGTGTTGCCCACGATAGAGATGGCGTAGAGACAGCAGAAAGGGATGGAGATCCAGATGTGGTAAGTCTCAAATCCAGGGATGCCCGTGAGGATGAAGTAGAAAGGACTTTTTGTAGTATTAGTCACTTCAGACATTCTCGATGAGCTTTACTTCAGTGTGACAGTCTGTTCAGAGACAATCGAGAACATAAGCAATACTGCTGTTTTCTGTATTCTGTACTTTCTATTGAAATAAAATTCATATGATGTGTAACTACAGAACGGTTCAATGATCCATTGGCTGCCATTCAAAAGATAGTCTCTACAACTGCTCCTATGTAACACATCTTCCCCCATATTCAACATACATCATTCATGGCCAATTTTTTAAATTTTCTTTTGTTTCAATTTTCCTACTTTCAAGAGTTTCTTTGGACTCTGCAGTATCTGTCTTTCATCCAACGCCTCTCTCAATATTAGTCTCACAAAGTCTGAAAATGAACTCCAACCTGGGAATGCAATGGTTAACAGCTAGTCAACCTGCTATTGAATTTTCTTTGATTTGGATAACAGCATTCTCTCTTGTTCCCCTTGATCTAAATATCAGAGAGAAGTAGGTTTCTATTTCTCCCTCATACTCATTTCATCACACACTTTAGCCATTATTCCCCTAAGTCATCCCATATATGTAATCTGTCTTCTCCTTCACATTAGTTGAAGTGTTCCAAAACTATGGATTCCATGGACTCAATATCAACATGGCTGGAAGTGAGTGCAGGTACCCAGGAGGGCAGCGAGAGTAGAGCCAGGTGAGATGATCACAGGGATTTGTTAACCTCTCTGTTCAGGTGCTGTTGTAAGTGCATTACCTGCAGTCATTCTCTTCCTCCTCTAACCACAGTCATCTCCCCTCTTTCCTGATCATTAACAGAGGAGCCTTACCTGTGGTCTCCCTGTCTATGGTGCTCTCTTCACTATCAGAGACGTGTAGTTCTCCATGAGGCTTGTCGGGTAAGTATGTTATAAGCTCTTGCAGATCTCTAGGCAGCAGCGCGAGGAAATGCCAAATCCCTCAGGATTACGTGAGGAGGCATCTTGAGACGTGGAACTCAGAAAGTCAGCTCTGTTTGTGAGAGGCTTTGCTGCCCTTGGTGCAAAAGCCAGGAAGCCACAGTGAAGACCTTTCTTCCAGCTTGTTGAATGTGATTTGAACTACATCCTTATGTTGAGTGTACTTTACTGACAATAAATTAGTTCTGAGAATCTTTCTAATATAAGAAGTATGAAGCTGGGATGGATATAAGGAATCCACACACACACACATGCAGGAATGATAATAAGTTATAAAAAGATGAATTATTGCTTTTTGCAACAACTTGTATAGAAATGGAGGGAACTATATATAAACAAATAAGTCAGGAGGTGTTAGATGGATAAGGAGTATTTCCCTAATATGTACACTTATGAGGAAACAAAGACACACACAACACTAAAATAAACAAACTCTAGAAATTTGACTACAGAAATGGGATACTGGAAGGAGAGGGTGGGGCAAGGGAGCAAAGTGGGCATGGAGCTCAATGGACTATGGTGGCAGATTGTGGGTGTCTTGGTGGTGGGTGGGATAGTGGCAGAGAAGAAGAATATTATTTACCAAGTGAGAGCATTCACTTTTAGTGAACCTCCATCTGGGGTGAGAAATTTATATTTATAAAATAGATAAATGTGGAAGTCATATCAGAAGAAATCTAGAAAGGAAAATTATTCAATTTTAGTTATTTTCTGACTCACCACACAACTTATTTCAAAAAATTTTGAATGGATAAAGTAATTAAGCATAAATCAGTAATGACAAATACAAAGCAATATAAGCATTCGAAGCCCCTATTGCCCATGACTCTCATGCAGTAAGGAGAATGCATATTTTCTAATAATTTAGTCTGAATGCATAATTAAGGTTAAACTGTTTAACCTGATGTCATAATTTGGGAGAAATGGAATCAGTAGCCCTTGAAACTGAAATGGGACATATCCTGATGAGTTGTACTCTAACACCAGATTCCACTCTCCGGAGTCAACCTTGGATATAATACTAAAATTCTTTCTCCAAACCATTAAAAAAATTCTTTGTTATAAGAACCTTTTTTTGGAAAGACCTAATGTGATATGGTTTACTTCTTTCAGATTTATTGTGCACATGACCCTCTTTTATGCATGAATTTCTTTTATTATGCATCAATTTTTCTTTTGCTGCTGGGCATTTAGGTTGTTTTCATAAATCGGTTAATGTGAATAGTGCTGTAGTGCTGTAGTGAATGTACATGCATGTACCCCTTGGAATTCGTGTTTTGCATTTTTCAAATAGATACCAAGGAAGAAAATTGATGGGTCATGTGGTATATTTATTTTTAACATTTTGAGAATCTCCTATATGGTTTTCCATTGAGGCCAGACCAGTTGACATCTCCACCAGTAGTGAACAGGGGCTCCTTTTCCTCCTTACCTCTCCACATTTTTATTTCTTGTCTTTTCAGTATGACCCTTCGCAGAGGTGTGTAGTAAGTGGAAGTACATACACAAGCACACACACACACATGCAGGAATGATAATAAGTTATAAAAAGATGAATTATTGCCTTTTGCAACAACTTGTATAGAAATGGAGGGAACTATATATAAACAAATAAGTCAGGAGGTGTTAGATGGATAAGGAGTATTTCACTAATATGTACACTTATGAGGAAACAAAGACACACACAACACTAAAATAAACAAACTCTAGAAATTTGACTACAGAAATGGGATACCGGAAGGAGAGGGTGGGGCAAGGGAGCAAAGTGGGCATGGAGCTCAATGGACTATGGTGGCAGATTGTGGGTGTCTTGGTGGTGGGTGGGACATGCTATTATATACCTGAAAAGGTGTGAACCTATATCCTAGAATCATAGACAGTGTTGTAAAACAATTAAAAATAAAGGAATGGAATCAATCATTCAACTCTCAAAAACAGCAACAAATAATTTGTTACAGACTCAAAAATCAGGAGACTTAATTCTCTATATTACTGTATAGTTTCTATTATAGAGAACAATGTGTATAATCTTGTTTATAGTGTCTGAGAGGTGAGAGACTGGGATTACAGCAAGAGAATATCTCTCATATGCCCGGTGGCTAGTGGACATTAGCAGTTTCTTTATACAGTCATGATACTTACATATAAACACATGTGAACCACACATGAAAATATCACAAAATGGGATTAGTAAAGGAAAGAAGCAGCATTTATTAAGAACAATCTGCTCTCCAAACAGATTACATTGACAGCTTCTTATCATAATTCTCATTCTTTATCTCCCATAAATACTATTCACAGTCTTGTTAAGATTGCTCCCTCATCTTAACTTTATCAAAGTATTGATAAAGTTTCTTTATTAAAAGTATTCTTGCAACCATAAGGCAATCAGCAACAGTTTCCCATTTATTAGTTATTAAACCCAGTTTGGTGAAAATTGTGTATATATTTCAGATAGACAGTGTCTCTCAAAATTTAAGCAACCTTCTCAAAACATTTATTAACAAGTCATAATGACAAATCAAAGTCCCTAACAAAATAGGAGCACAGTTGGAGCCAATTTTAAAACAAAAGTAATAATAATTTTCAGTTGGTTCTGTATGTTCTCCTGCTTATGTATTCACCTGCTGGTTCTATGTATTCACCTCACATTCAAGCTGTCTCATGCTTATCTTCCAGAAAAGTCTGTCTTATCTTCCCACCTGCAGCTACCATCTTCTTTCAGCTGTAGTTTCCATCACACTGAATCTTTAGTCTCACCACAAAAGTTGAAGGGATTCTGCATTAAAATTACTGTGACAGTCTCTCAAAGGCCTGGCCCCTGTCAATGTGGTTTTGACATTTTATGCTCATTTTCTTTTTCCAAGTAGCACCTCATGATCATGAATGCATTTTTCTTATTGTAAACCGAGATTACATGAGCGTATGCATTTAATTAAAAGTTGACATTGGCTTGATAAATTATTTATAGGTTATGAGTGTATTATAGCTTCAGGAAGTATTTTCATGCAGGTGTGAGCAATTTGAGTTTATAAAACAGAACTTACACTTTACCACAAACTTAATAATAACAAAATAGTAAAGAAAGCATTGCAGAGATGGGATTATATTTTGAATTAGATTTTTAATATATTTTCTCAAAGCCATATGGCTAGTGATGCTAAATGAGGGTTTTAAAAACTGTAAGTCTCTTAAATTTTAGTGAAGAAATAGTGATTACACATTATTTTCATTGGAAGCCTCTAATACAGCCCCTCTTCCTTCCTTGTCTGTGCCATTTACAGTTTGGGTGGCTGGGGCTCCTGCGCATGTTGTATTGAACATGCTCCTGTAAACCAAACTCTCATACTTAGTGTACTTTCCTCTGAAAGAGGAGATGGAAGATTGTCTGCCGGATCCGCTTAGTTTTTACACTGTAAATGATGGGGTTCATCACGGGAGGTGCCAACAGATAGACATTGGCCATGATAACATTCAGCAGTGGCGAGGCATGCTTGGCAACGCGGTGTGTCATGGAAAGTCCAATCATAGGAACATAAAGAACCAGAACAGCCAGTATGTGGGATAAATAGTTGTCGCGCGCTTCCCGCCAGCAGGAACACACGCGGCACACACACACTTCTTTTTTCTGGTGGCTTCTTTCTTCTTCTTTATTGCGCACACAGCTCAAACTTATACAGAATTATGACCAATAGCATAAAAGGGTAAGCACACAATGACCAATCAGTTGCTTGTTCACGTGCACGCTGTTGCGCACAAGCGCAGGCACGGGGCTTGCATGAGGTGTTCACGCTTAGGACGTTCGCATACCCTGGCCAATCAAACGCACGTCCTGTTTTACTTTCCTTACATGGGCATGTTTACCATTGCTCGTAGACTTGCTGGGTATACAGCCAAGCGCCTTCTTGGGAGGCTAGGAGGGGCGCACCCGACAAATAGTTATTGAGGGCTCGCAGCCTCTCAGTCCAGGTGGCGGTGCCCAAGACGCTTTTCAGAATCATTGCATCAGAGAAGATGATAAGCAGAGAGTCTGTTCCAACAATGAGCAAAATAACAGCCAGTGCACACCAGCTGTTGACCCGGATGTCAGCACAGACCAGATGAATCATATCCTGGTGGAGGCAGTAGGAGTGAGAGAGAAGGTGGAAGCGGCAGAAGGGCAGGCCCTTGAGAAAGAAAAGGGAGGGAAGAACAGCCAGAACAGAGCGGAAAATGATGGCTACCCCAATCCTGCCAATGACTTCACTGGTGAGGATGGTGACATAATGCAAGGGGCGGCAGATGGCTACGTAGCGGTCAAAGGACATGACCAGCAGAACAGAAGATTCCATTAAGGAGAATCCATGGAGGAGGAAGAACTGTGCAAAACAGGCCTCAAAGTCAATCCTGTGGATGTTGAACCAGGGGACCTGCATGACTGTGGGCAGGGTGGTGAGGGTGAGACCCAGGTCAGTCAGGGCCAGCATGGAGAGAAACAGGTACATGGGCTGGTGGAGGGAAGGGTCTGTGCGGATCCCAGTGAGGATGGTGGTGTTGCCCATGATGGAGATGGCATAGAGACAGCAGAAAGGGATGGAGATCCAGATGTGGTAAACCTCAAATCCAGGGATGCCCATGAGGATGAAGTAGAAAGGTTTTTGTGTGCTGTTAGTCACCTGGGTTATATGTGATGAATGAAAAACCAGAATCTGTGTATTCCACAGTTAGAATTTTGTCAGTCTTCTACTGCTACAGTATCATGGTCTATTCAATGTGGGACTCACATGTGGGTGTGGGATTCTTTTTCTAGCTCCATTTAACAATGCACTAGGCAGAATAGTAGGGACCAGTGCTATGAAAGGAACCTAACATATGCCCTAGTCAGGGACTCACAGGGTCATCTCCCCCATTCCTATTTTGAAGGATGGACCAAGAAAGAATGCTGTGAATTCTCCAGAATAAATAAATTTCTTTTCAAAATAACCTTATTTATTTAACTCATGTGGAGAACTATACACTGAAATTTAGTTTTCTGCTTCCTGCAAACTTTATAATATATTTCCCACCAGCTCCTCTCTTAAACTTACACATAGGCATTTGCTATCTGAAACTTCTTTAATCCATATTTCAAATAATTTTCTAATAACCAGAGACTTATTTTATTTCACTATCTCTTTGTTACACAGAAAAACAAACTTCTGCTGAATCTCCTATTTAGTTGAATAAAAATATTATTGAGAGTGGATTCAGTGTCAATTTCTAGTGTATTCTCTGAAGAACTTTATACATTATAATGAAATTTATTTTAATCTGGAACATTAGAGTAGGAGTACTCTCTCTGCGTAAAAATCATAGATTTAATTTGTGCAAGCTGAATTTAATGTTCATAAAAGTTATCCAAGAGAAAGTCAATTAAGAAAAATGGAAGTTGGACTCAAGAGGCTAGAGAAGCAGCTTGCAGGAATTTGGGAAAGCTTTGGCATTTTCATGGTAGCTGAGAACCAGCCACCTGTTGTGCTAATCTAGGCAGGAATTTGGGGTGAGAAATGAAGGAGATTGAGGACAAATCTATAAGAAAATTTAACCTATACTTTGGGCATATGTGAAAGAAGAGGTCAAGGAAATGGAGAAGGTCTGCTCAGAGAAATGGGCGAAAAGCAAAGATAGTTGTAGTCACAAAGGCCCAGAATGTCAACGGTGTGGACACCAGATTGGTGCTTCTCATATACTCAGTAAGATGAGTACTAGGAAGTTTCTAATCAACTTTGTGACATAAATGTCAGTGGTGACCATTTGGAAAGATATTTGGTAAAACATTGGCAGAAGCCAAATTAAATTGGCCCGATGAGTGAGTTAGTACAAAGGATTGGAAAATGTCTCAGGCCATGTGTTCCAAAGGGCAAACCACACTGACTGCCAAGGTGAATCAGACCTTTATTCTTTAAATTGAATCACTGATATGACAAGTAAACAAATAGTTACTTATTTTTGGAGTGTTCTGAGAAAGCAAATTGTGCAACTTTTTGTGAGGAAATCACCTAGAACTTAGGGGATCCTAGAATTCGTGGACTCTAAACATTTAAAAATGATATGCAATGAAAGAGTCAAAATTGTAGAGAAATTGTAGTGGAAAGGTCATCAATAAAATAACAAATAATAGGAATTATGATGTGCTGGACTTGAACGATAAACCAAAAGACAAGCTGGAGCAAAGGTTTCTAAAACTTTTTAACACTGAGTTCTAGTGGATGATTGATTTGTCTTTGGCATTGAAAACTTTTAAACAAGGAACATGCTAATAAGAGAGATATTTGGTCATTTGTAAAAGCATATAGGAAAGAAAATCCTGGTGCCAAATTATAACAGTAGCTCTTCAAACTGTAGCCCTTCAAACACCCTGAAAGGACAAGACCTGTTCATGTATCTATGGGATGGCTCCATGAGGGGTCAAGCTTTGTTCTATTTGACATTTAACCATTGATTGCATTCTTACACTGATCCATCTTCTCTTGACCATAATTTGGCTCTTGACATTTTTGTTTTGGATGGTAGGACAAATGTTTTCATGCATGAAGTGCCCCACTTTGTTTTCATACTTCAGTTTTCTCTAACTAGAATGGTATAAATATTAAAGGAGATAAATTTAATTCTGACAGAATCATGTTTATGAGCTAACAAAACTAAGCTTAAAAATAATTTATTATAAAAATGTCAATTTACCAGCGTAATGCTGTATTGAGAGGATTCTTGAGAGCCAAGACATCAAGCTTTCTATGTGATTTCCATATACTTTATCTCAACTTTCCATATTTCAATTTTCAGAGTGTGTCTCCTAGTGCTTGACTATATCTGAGAAATTTCATGTGATAGGCTTAGGGCAGAATAGGGGAAATCAACAGTGTGCCAGCGATACTGATTCTAAAGTTTTACTTAATTTAGCTAACTTAAGGGCATGATTGATGGATGTCATTTTAAATTATGATCATGTGGTACTGATGTAGGGGTATTTTTTATTTCTTTGAACAGTCAGGGAAATCAGAGGATTGGTCTTTTTGAGCAGAAACTCAAAAAGGGGCAGGGAAGGAGGTAACAAGGGATACAAGAGAATTTCAAACAAAGCAAATGATGGTTGTACATGACATAAACAGGAAATTCTCTAGACCCCTATCTAGGCTCTGAGTCTGACTGCAGGTGTGGTGGAAAGTGAGATAGAAGAGGTGATGAGAACAAAGGAAGGGCTTTGGAGGATGATAATGGGGTCACAAAAGACTTTAAGTAAAGGAGTGACATCATCATACTTCTGAGAGAGCTGGGCAGACCCAAAACAAGGTAGAATGGGGGTGGGGGGGAGTTAACACTTTCCCACAGAGAAGCAGGTGATAAGTACAAAAGCATGTGTGGTTGTAAGTATGGTGAGTGTGTATGTGAGTGTGTTTATGGGTACTTGTGTGTGGGGATAGAGTGCACCAAGAAAAAAGACTTGATAGATACATCATTCCAAAATGATCGAGCAGTAGAGAATTTGAAGATATATATATATATATCTTCAAATATATATATATCTTCATATATATATATATATATATATATATATATATATATATATATATAACTCTCTCTACATATATATAAGTCTCTATATATTTAACTCAAGACAAATCCAAAGCCACTGGGTTTGTGTTAAGAAAAAACAACAACAGTGTTTAATATTAGTAAAAGCATGGTAATAATTTTCCTTATTTTTAGTCTCTCTAGTAGCTCTAACTTTCCAGGGAGATACATTCTTAGGTCTACCCAGTGCAGAGGGTAAGGACTCCTGCAATAAACTACTCCTGGTAGTTTATTTAGTTCTTCAGGTTTCTTCCAGCTCAGCTTTTTTGTTTTTATGACTTGTCCTTGTCTGTTAAAGTCTAGACTCAGTCACTGGCAAATATTCAGGAAATGCTTGTTCTGTGTTCACATTGGCTTCTAACCTCACAAGCTCTCAAGAGCAGTATAATTACCGAGTCCCTGGCTGGTTCACCTGGCATTTGTTCATGCCTCATTAGGTGCTTTTATACCTCCCCTGAAACCCCCTCTTTCTGAGATATTTGTTGAGCATTTGCAGGGCAAAGGAAGGGATAAGTAAAATTAAGGAGAGAGGGGAACAACCCGAATAGGTCAAATGTCAAGGCAGTCTCTGGTGACGGATGATGATCCATGGACACTTACCAACAAACACTGGAGGGCCACAGGTTTCATGTAAAAGAATAGTTGCATCGAGGCTGCTTTTTAAACTCAGTTGGAAGATGGTGAGAAATGTCTCCTTGAACTACTTCAATTCACATTTCTACCTGTCTCATCCTGTCACTCCTGTCCCACCTCCCCTGTTTCTATGGAGCAGCTACAGGCCTCCCTTCCCAGGTGTCCACCTCCTATTACAATTGTCCATGGAGCAACCCAGCCTCACCTTTGTGCTTTCTCATTCTTTCAGTGTTCTCTGTGACTGAATGTGGTGATGTGCTCCTCCTAATGATTCTTGGCTGGAATGCAGGGAGTGGGTGAGGAAACTTCTGAAATGATCTTATAAGCATATGAAAATTTGCTCTGAGACCTGAAACCCCAAGGGACAGAACTGGGAAAGGTAACAGTAATAATATAAAAGTGGTAAACCTTTACTGAATGCTCAAAATATCGAGTGTCTTATAGCTAGTAACATGAACTGTATTCACAGCTCCCCCCAGAAAGGCTAGAACTCTTCTCAGACAAGAAGGCCATGTAATAAATGTTATCTAGAGAAAATTGACCTAGGATATTATATGTCTTAGACTGTACTTTTCTTCAAATAACAGAAACCAGCAGCTTTTTAGATATTCATTGTAATTTTTTTTTTTTTTTTTTTTTTTTTTGCTTTCTACCAAAAAGGTACTTGTCAAATAAGGCTTGCCTTAATGAGTTCTCCTTTATCTGACATACTTGACTTTTAGTATCTAGCTTGGCTCCAATATTCACCCATACACCATCCCCACTGTTTTAAAAGGGAAATTATGATTACAGAGAAGAATATACAGTTATTACATGTGAAAATATAATAATTAAATAAAGAACACAATTTGGTTGGGAAGGTAGCTTTACATTACATTAGAGGTGAGTATAAAATATATGTTTACTCCATCTTTCATAGTTAAGGTTTAAAATGTTACGGGATGAGTCACCATGAAAGGGGGAAGTGTATCCTTGTGGCTGTGGGGATGGGCACCATCTTCCCTGCCCCCACTTCCACATTGCCTACATCTCCATGCCTTGCATTATAACTCCCAGCAAGCCATGAACTCGGCTTCCTGGGTGGGACTGCTGGGGAGGCGGAAGCAATAAGATGGGAGACATAAATATTCCCTGATCATGGGGAAAGGTGTTCACTTCCACTTACAATAGAAAGTAATTGAAATCAAATTGAGATATCTTTAGTCATCAGATTAGAAAAATACGAAAATGTTTAACCATATTGGTTGGCAAAGTTATGATGAAAAAAGTACTTTCCCAACTAGTGATGAGACAGTTAATACAAACATATGTCATAATATATATGACATATATGAAGGAAAATGACAACACTGTACTTACCGAAGTTATAAATACACAAAATCCTTACTCAACTAGTCCACTACTAAAATTTAACTTAAAAATGTTTTACCTGTATGCAAATTGACATATTCAAGATTATTCACTGTACTATACATAGGAATGCACAAAAATTGGAAGCACCCTAGATGTTTACCAGCTTGGAACTGGTAAGTAAATTTGGTAACTTAAAAAATTTACCAGAATTGCATAATGAATTATTATGTAGATACAAAAACAAGTGATGATGTTCTTCATGTACTAATTATAAATTTCATCAAAGGTATATATGTATATTTAAAATCAACTAGAGGGCAGTGTACATATTCATTGGGAAGAGCATAAATGCATATAAATTTTGTTTTATATAAAAATGCTGTCCTATGAAAAAGTACAATAAACTGTATTTGCTAACTTTGGTAAAAGAAACCAGAGTGATTGAAATAGAAACTTAACTTGAACACTTTTAAAAATATATACATTAAAATAGGAAAATTGAATGATGTGATGGCTAACATTCTCAGTAAGATTTCAACTGTGCGAATATAGCATCATCATTAATACTTGCATTAAAGTGTGGATACAAAATTAGTCATTATTGACATGAAAAATGGCAGAGAAGGAATTAAATGGTACTCAAAAGCAAACTATTTAAAGAAGATAAAAGATATTTTGAATAAATTTTGACTTTCAGAATCTATGGGAGAAAGGATCTAGAAACCTGGAGATAAAGTCAAAGAATCCACTTTACAAAAAAATCCTTCAGTGTTTTGGCAAGTCTATGAAGTGCAATGTAAGAACACCATTTCCATTTTTTAAATTTCTTGGTGGTTGTGGTATGATAACATTCTGAAAGGGTGTCATCTTCAACCTCTTAATCATATACAGTGTTGTAAACAAATGTTAGTTACCTCAATAAAAAAAGATTAAAAAGTTACTTGAAAACAAAAGTTTAAATTCATATTAGAATTTTTATTTTGTGTTAGTGTATTGTAAGTTCTATTTATAGTTTGTTTTAAACATCATTTCAGGAAGTACAAAGTAAAACTTTGCAGAGACAGGAAATTTTTTTTTTTCTAAGTTCCATGAAAAAAGAAACCTTGTCTCTTTTGTCACCACTTTATCTCTAAGATCTAGATTTGCTCCTGACTCATTGAATGTGCTCACCCAATGTTACTTGATGGGCTACTAGGAGGAGCCAAGGAGCAGTAGTTGTTATTTGGCAGTAAAGTTTAGGGTTAGTAGGTTGGACTCTGGAGTATGACTCAGCTGGATTCTAATGCTAGCTCTTGGTTGTATAGGGGCGAGCAAGACGCTTACTATAGCTAAGCAGTCATTTTTCATCTGAAAAAAGTGACATCAACCTAATCTATCAAGTTCTTGTGGAGAGTGAGCAAAATAATAAACATAAGGTGTGTAGTATACATTTGCATCGCAAAAATCTTAGTTCCTTTTTCTGAAAACAAAAGTACATTTACCAAGTATTTGCAAAATAATATCTAATTATACAGAACATATCAATGTCCACAAAAAAGATGCTTGCCAACATGAAAAATTCTGCATCCTGAGTAGGAGATCTTCATAATTTTGCCTAATGAATGGGGTTTGTAATCTTTGGGACTCTCAACTTGGTGCTTGGTGAGAATGGGTGAACATCACGTCAGAGACAGTAGTTTCCTTTGAGTTAGTGTGTCTTCCTGTTATTGAGCTCAGTTGCCACCACATCAAGGGCAAGCAATCTACTGCATATCTTCTTACTCCAAAACAGAGGCTTAATAGATTTCCCAGGACATCTCTCAACTCCTAATTTTTTACCTAGGGATAGCACTGTTTATAAAAACAGCACCAGCCTGCATTCCTGCTCAAACTATACAAGGTAAAGGAAACCCTCCTGTTACACAGTATGGCTTAAAATTACAATTCTTTATACTGTTCTGTCATACCGAATCTACCCCACTTGCACTCTTACTCCAGTTCACTGACAGATAATGGGGAACCTCTTCAAAAAAGTCTCTTTCTATTTTGCTTTTTGCCTAAACTCTGGCTCTCTTCTGTGATAGCATTCTAACAATGCCACGGCGGATCTCCTTGGTCTTAATGCTGTAGACTATGGGGTTGACAACAGGTGGAAAGAAGAGGTAAGCATTGGCCATCATAACATGCAGTAAAGGGGGCATGTGATGTCCAAAACGGTGCACCATAGACAGGCCAATCATAGGCACATAGTAAGCGAGCACAGCACAGACGTGTGAGCCACATGTATTGAGTGCCTTCCTTCGTCCCTCTCCAGTGGTCATACTCAATACTGTGTAGAGTATGAGCCCGTAAGAGACCACAATGAGCAGAGAATCTAACCCAAAAGTGGATGTGACAATGAAAAGTCCATAAATATTATTGATAGTAATGTCCCCACAAGGTAGATGGATAAGGTTAGGGTGGAGGCAATAGGAATGGGAGAGCACATTATGGCCACAGAAGGGCAAGCGCCTCAAGAGTATGGGCAATGGGGCCATTAGTATAATGCTTTTCAGCCCAGTGATAACTCCTGTGCTAAAGATGCGGGGCAGAGTCAGGATGGCTGCATAGCGCAGTGGACTATAGATAGCCACAAATCGGTCCACAGACATTGCCAACAACACACCTGATTCCATAATGGAGAAAGAATGAATGGAGACCATCTGGAGAAGGCATGCATCAAAACTAATCTCAGTGGTGCCAAAAAGAAAGATGGCTAGTACTGTAGGCAAAGTAGATACAGAAACCCCAATCTCAGCCAGTGCTAGCAAGGTAAGGAAGAGGTACATAGGCTGGTGTAGGGCAGCATCTGTCCTGATGACATGAAGAATGGTGCCATTCCCAAGGAAAATGATAATGTATATCAGGCAGAAGGGGATGGATATCCAGATGTGCTCTGCCTCCAGTCCAGGGATGCCAGCCAGAACAAACATTGTAGGTAAGAACTCAAAGGAATTATTGGACCTCTTCATGTTAAAATCTCATCCCATAGGCTCAGTGACACCTTGAAAATTAGAAACAAATTTGTGAGATGACATCATGATGGAGAAAGACCTCTGGGCCCTGAGAAAGGGGAAGATTAAAAACAAAGCTCATAGATTCAGATGATCAAAGGTCTAATGCCTAAAATTTAACAGATGGTATCAGGAAATTCCCTGTATTAAAGAAGTTATAGTTTCCATCAGGGAAAAGTTCAAGGCTCACAGAAAATTATTCTTCTAAATTGTGCACTTTGTGCAAGTTGTGCTGAGGGAGAAGTGAATGCCTTGTCCACCCCAGAAAGTTACAGAGAAGACAGACATATGTAGACCATCTCAGCATAAGATATAAAATAACACCAGGAATAAGTGGTCAGATCTTTGTTTGGTGAATTTTAGATATAAGTGAGACTTTAATGTTGGTGAGAGTATTCTGCGCTGATGATATCCACAACCTCTCAGCTCACACTCCTTACAGACTACCCCTCTGGTCCACCAAGATCGCTTTCTAGTTCAGATACAGCTCTGAATGCACTGCAGCATCATTGGAACCCTAAACAGATTTTCAAGGAAGGTTTTCCTTGGCAGAGGAAAAGAAGGCAACAAAGGGGAGGAAAAAGACACGAACCTTTTTGTGTATGTTTTAAGTGCACTGTCTGGTCCAGCACAACGATAACAATAAAATCTTGAACAGACAAGGTAGGAAGCACCTCTGAAGTTATTTTTGAACTCATTTGCACATACTTACACATCTGCTCACACATTTGTACCTGCACATATTCTCACATGCTGCGCCCACCCATGCCGGCTGACAAGGTCACGTAATGGATGAAGAGACGGCTGCAAGGCACGCCTGTTTCCAACCCGTGGCTAGAACTTAGTTTCTTATCTCTGGTCTCTCTGTCTCTTTGACACTCACACTTGCCAGAATCTTGTCTTTCATGCTCCCTGATGTGCACTGCTGAATTGACAGGGATCTCACTACTGTGTGCTGGTTATTAAGTTCTTCTCTGCTTTGCACATGTATGGCCAGCCACGTGCCAGATAGGACCCTCGGCAACACAGAGTCCTGACCCTGTTCAGAAGACACAGCAAATCAGCAAAAGAATAGAATTCAGGACAGTCAATACTGTATCCCAAATGGTTGAACAAAGAATGGAAAGAGTACTTCATTTAAAAATAATTTTTTAAAAAAGAAAAAAACAAATACCAAAGACTATTTGAGCTATCAATTGAATGTTTTTGTAGCCTTCCAAAATTCACATGTTGAAACGTGATCCCCCATGTGAAAATCTTAAGAGACAGGGCCTCAGGAAATGATTAAGGGGTGATTAAGAGGTGGTTAATATCATGAATGGGATCAGTGACTGTTTTTATAAAGAGGGCCCAGAAAAGTCCCTCATCCCTTTCTCCCTATGAGGGAACAGTGAAAGGACTGTCACCCAAGGACCAGGAAAAAGATCTTTGTATACACAGAATCTGTCCCAGCACCTTAATCTTAGACTTCTCTACTCCCAAAGTGATAAAAAATAATTTGCTGTTATTTAAAAAAAATACTGCATCCCTAGGAGTAGATGAAATTGGAGATGACTGCCATGTGCTGTATGGCTTTACCTACTTAGGTTTGTGACTCTCCACTTCTGTGATTTTAAAGATAGAGATAATGCCTACCTTCCCATGTGGCTGTGAGTGTTTTGGGTGAGCCTTCAACAACCAGGGAATATATTTATCCTCCACTCTTTTGGCCTCCTCTTTCAGGCATTCTCAGAAGGAGTCATTAAAAGTCAGATTGCCCTCAGATTTCTTTTAAGAATGGTCATTCCTTGTCATTAGTTCGCTAATCCTTGAGCCATACCTGTTACAGAAACAAGGACATAGGACTTGTCACTAAACAAAAGAGCATAAAGAAAAGGTATGCATTGCAGGACTAACCCAAGATATCATGATGGTAAAACTAGTTCTAGAATTCATGGCTTTGTCTGATGTTTTTGTTTTGCTCACTAGTCATCAAGTTAAGGAAAACATCTTCAATCACACAGTTTCAGGAACTTAAGGAGGACTACTGACAAGGGTCAAATGCAGAGGGCTAATTGTAAGGTAAAGCTGAGACTCATGGAAAATGCTGT